>JABTXL010006317.1:312191-334216 GCA_025134845.1 Neodon shergylaensis | reverse complement strand
TTCGACGAGGGCATCGATCTGAGTTAATATTTTCTAGTAATGTCTTCTCTCCGTGTGACAAGAACAATAGTTTGCATGACCGACACAGGCTCAGTGCTAACCTAGGCGTGCACGGAGGAGTACAAGAAATAAAGACCCAGGTTGATGATGCCACCAAGGAGATTGTGTTTCACTTAAAGAGCTGAAGTTCAGAAAATACAGAAAGCCTAAGGGCCCATCATAGACAGAGGTCTAAGGAGCAGATCTTCATCTGTGGACCAGGGATAAGACTGGAGATAACCTTAGGGTTTGGTAGGAACTGGAGGCAGGAAGACAGATGTGCTGGGCTCTCTAGCGGGGAACAGGATGCGCAGGCCAGTGTGAACTAGATATTGGGTGTTGAACAGGGGCAGCCTCTCTCAGCTGGGGCAAAGGTTCAAGTTCAGAAGTACCAGGGATTAGGTCAGAGGACAAGGTTCAAGCCGATAATGAAGGACAAGAGGGAAAGCTTAGGAAATCTAGACTTGCGTCTTCGGAGCCTTGGAAAGCTTCTGGGGTTTGCACAGAAGAGACATGGTGAACCAAGGCTGAAGATGGCTCGCAGACTCCCAAAGAGCACCTCTGCTCCCCAACATTACAGTCAGGTCCCTGGAGGCCGGAGTCCTTGCTCTTGCTGCATTCTAGGCCTTCCTTAGGGTGACAGTTTGGCTCGACGGATGATCGGGAATCCTTAGAGATGGGATGGTATTTTCAAGCTCAGCTTCTTGTCTGTAGAAGGCGAAGAGGCCAACAATAGGAATAATGGTGAAACTACTTTCACACAAGGGAAAGACTTTGCCTGACATCACGGAACATATCTGTGGGTGACCGGAACTGGCAGCCATACTTCCTTAACTTGCACACCCTAACACAGAAGGAAGGATGTCCCCCACTGGGAAATTGAAGCAGGGATGTGGTAGGCAAACTACGTTGTCACAGCCGTACTTACTGAAGCGGTGGCCATCAGCTGGACTCCGGATTGAGTGCAGTCTCTCTCTAGGCATTGAATACTAGGACAGACACCAGGGTGGAGGAACGTCCCCAAGTGGAAGGGATAGGCCTTCTCTTTGGGTCCCTGGCCAGAGAATCCAGCCACTGTCCTGCTCTCTGCAAAAATCGTCAAAGCTCAAGTTGGCAAAATAAGTAAAGGCATTCTCTGGGGAGCTGCCCTCCCTGGCAGAGATGAACTTGGGCCGTAAGGCATGGTCTGGTAGAACTAAGAAGCTTCAAGCTTTACTCTGGTGTTTTGGGCAGTAGTAAAGACGAAAAGGGCTTTATCTTCAAGTCAACACTCTGGTCGTTTCTTGTCTCCCAAACTTTTGAATTTTCCTATCAGGTCCCACAGGGCTTAGTTCTCTGGGTGTTCTTCAAGTCTGCCCCTCAGGCTGTCTGTCCAGCTTCAGCCCAGGATCAGGCGGTATTGACCCAGGCTGCCCGGGAAAGGAGGAGGACTTTGAATGGTGAAGAATAGGATGGTGGGGGCGTTAGCCCGGGTGAAAAAGGAGCAGGCTGAGGTGGCTGAGTTAGGACGGGTGGCAACCACACATCTGCAGCCTCTTTTCTCCCTTCCACCCTCTTTCTGTCTTTCATCTTCCTCGGAGCTTTGTGACATGTGAGTTGCCCTCCTTATGCTTGGAGGAATCACTGCCAGTGACAGAAAGGAGATTATAGGCTATATTTCTGCCTCCGAGCTTCCTGTGGGCGGTAGGGAAACAAGCGGAGCTCGCTGCTTGTCAGTTCTGGGAAAGGAGAAATCTATGTATATTGTAGCCCTGAAGCTGTGTCCCACGCAGGGGCATTCCGGTGTCACCTCTGATCATCCTCCCTCTTGCTAATGTGCATTTTACTAATCCCAGAGCGGGAGGCAGGTAGGCTTCTCTTGACTAACGCTGGTCTGAATCCTATCCGAAGAATCCCAGCGTCACCCCAGGGCAGGTGGAAGAGCAGCTAGAGCAGAAGTCAGAAGCCTGTGACTGCCGCAGGACCTCAGGAGGACGCTCTTCCCGATCCACGAACACACACACTCTCTAGGGTCACAAGGAGCTTGATGAGAGACAGAAGCCGGAGGACATGGGAAATAGACAGGGTTTCTTACCTTGCTTAGCTCTGAACCTAGGCCTGCCCCTGACCTCATCTCTGTGTGCCTGACAGAGGAGAGGATGGTAAAACAGCAGCCAGAAGCAGCACCGAACACACATGGCAGTACTTCCCACCCAACTTCGAATATGAAATCTACAGAACAGGAAGAGAAAAAGGAAGGAAGGTGGGGCAGGAGGAAGGAAGAAGAAGATTGGAAGGGGGAGGAGAGGAGAGAGGTTGGGGATTGATTGACTCATCTTTGGGCTCAGGCCCAGACTCCTGGTAGATTCTTAATACACAGGCCGAATTGAAGAGATTTGCAGCTTCACAGGAGAAGGAGGAGGTATCACAAACAATAGCTCACAGGGGTTCTCCCATCTGCCACATGGGTCTCAGAGATGTGGAGCACAAAGGGGGAGGATAGCTTTGAAAGGGCTCCAGGAATGGCCCCCTAAGCATGCCCACCTCTCTCTTCCCCTCCCAGGAAAACAACACTGAGTGTGTACTGCCAACTGCAAGCGTTCGCTTTGCCCTGGTAAGACAAACAAGAACGAAGAGGGCAGGCTGGGGAAATGGGATGTATGGAACCTCACTGCTAGAAGAAAAGGTGCAAACATACCTGGGTTTGACTTTCCTAAGCCCCGTTAGTCACACTTATAAAATGAGAACAACTACTTGGCAAGGAAAAAGATGTTTCTCTTATGCCACTGGTAGGCCATGAACATGACCCTCCTTCAGGGATTCTGTGGAAGGTCTTTAAAAGGAAGGCAGCCTTGGACTTGGCAATTCCACATGAAATCACCCTAGGAAAAGGAGCAGGAGTGGGGTAAAAGTCAGCTGGCGAAAATGGTCATTATTTGCTGATGGTAGAAAAACCGGAAATAATCTAAACAACATAAAATAAAACTTTAGATCCAAGAGAGGCCTTATCTTACAACAAAAGTATATGCTCTACTATGTTCATAGCAGCATTGTTTGTAATAGCCAGAACCTGGAAACAACCTAGATGCCCTTCAATTGAAGAATGGATGAAGAAAGTATGGAATATATACATATTAGAGTACTACTCAGCAGTAAAAAACAAGGACTTCTTGAAGTTTGCAGGCAAATGGATGGAAATAGAAAACACTATCCTGAGTGAGGTAAGCCAGACCCAAAAAGAGGAACATGGGATGTACTCACTCATATTTGGTTTCTAGCCATAAATAAAGGACATTGAGCCTATAATTCGGGTTCTTAGAGAAGCTAAATAAGAAGGAGAACCCAAAGAAAAACATATAGACATCCTCCTGAACATTAACCTTCATCAGGCGATGAAAGGAGACAGAGACAGAGACCCACATTGGAGCACCGGACTGAAATCTCAAGGTCCAAAGCAGAAGCAGGAGAGAGAGCACGAGCAAGGAACTCAGGACCACGAGGGGTGCACCCACACACTGAGACAATGGGGACGTTCTATCGGGAACTCACCAAGGCCAGCTGGCCTGGGTCTGAAAAAGCCTGGGTTAAAACTGGTTTCGCTGAACATAGTGGACAATGAGGACTACTGAGACCTCAAGAACAATGGCAATGGGTTTTGATCCTACTGCACGTATTGGCTTTGTGGGAGCCTAGGCAGTTTGGATGCTCACCTTACTAGACCTGGATGGAGGTGGGAGGTCCTTGGACTTCCCACAGGACAGGGAACCCTGTTTGCTCTTTGGGCTGACGAGGGAGGGGAACTTGATTGGGGGAGGGGGAGGGAAAGGGGAGGTGGTGGTGGGGAAGAGACAGAAGTCTTTTAATAAATAAATAAATAAATAAATAAATAAATATAAAACTTTAGATGGATAATTACAGCACATTCATAAAATATAATGTTATATAACTATTAAAATGAATTCTGCTCAGCGGTAGTTGTGCATGCCTTTAATCTCAGCACTCGGGAGGCAGAGGCAGGTCGATGTCTGTGAGTCCAAGGCCAACCTGGTCTACAAAGCAAGTTCCGGGACAGACAGAGCTACACAGAGAAACTCTGTCTTAAAAAACTAATAATGATGATGATGATAAAGAAATTCCCCTTACATGAAAGTTGTACTATATTGTCAAATACTAAATTCTGTGTTAATATGGTACTATTTTAAGAAACAAGCATTTTGTTTCAAATATCAAATGTTGGCCATCTTATTATAGCATTACAACTAACAGCTTTACTTCTCTTATTTATCTATTTTCTATAATAAGTAAATGTGTTTTGTAAAGTGATAAAATATTACTTCAAAGATTAATTTTAATAATGAAATAAAGTATTTTCTATTAATGTGCTTTGGAGACTGAGAACCTGTAAGGTGTGATTTCTGGCTCTGAGGTTCGCAGTTTGTAAAGAGATGACGGCATGTAAGATGACCGTAGCATGAGGCAGAACAAGGCAAGAGCTTGCAGAGAATGACAAGCAGTGTGTTACTTAGAAACACGGAGGAAGAAAAATTACTTTTGGCTGCTGAGGCAGCCACCAGAGTGTTTGAGATGAACATTAAAGAACGGCTAGGGTCCTATCAGGTAGAAATATAGAATGGAAGCATTGAGGGAACTGAGACACTGTGGGCCAGCTGTGGCAAAGGAGAGTGGTTCTGATTGGGTAGAGAGCAGTGGACCCCTGGGTATAGAGAGGAGGATACACCTAGACAGACAGAGAGCATCCCAAAGCAGGCACCCAGAAAGCTTTGCTTGGTCTAATGTAGTCACTAGCGTGCTTCTGAGTGCCTCCGATAGCAAGATACCCCTGGGTGTCCTGGTTGCGGAGCAGCTATAAGCCCATGAAAGGCCATGACTTCCTTCTCTTACTGTTTGTAGATAAGTCATTTGTATGGATGCACTGAGGGTTGATGGTACAGACCAGGCAGGTGCATGACAAGTGTGACCAAGGAGGATGGCTTGTCTAGGTTGTGCCACGGGGGATGGAAAGGAGGAAAGATGGTTCTTATCTCTGATTACGAAGTGATGAGAAGAGATAGTGTCAGGGAGTGAAAATTACGTGGATCTCGGAGAAGAGGAGTCAGACATGCCTCCCAGGTTTGCAGCCTCTGTGTCCAGAGCCCTGGGACTCATTACAGAGTTCACGGACAAGGTTACGTGGAGGAGGAGGGTGAAGGCAATGAGACAGGAGTAATTTGGCACTAACAGTGCCCCATCCTCCATTGGTGCTGATTTCTCTGGCCTCTGAGTAGCTCTCCCAGGGGCCAGAGAGACCTGCAAATGTGTCTCGGTGTTCTTCATCTCCTCTTGGGAGGAGTGAGGGGCATGAAGAAGGCAGGGAGGTTGTATTAACCCAGAGGGCGTTAGTGGAAACGCACTGGCTACCTGTTTACTCGAGGAACATCTCTCAAGCTCACCCTATCCCAGTACACCTTATTCTCTCTTGCCACTGGGAATTCTGACCTCCCTGGGGATCCTGGATGTTGTCTGTCTGCCACCCTCACCTCCCCAGCAATGTACACACACACACACACACACATACACACACACCAGGCAGGAAAGTCTTGTTGCTCAGGCCGATGTCTAGTTTCTGTTTCTCTGCTGCAACCCCAGCCTGGGCTTCTTTTCTCGGCCCCTGTTGTCATGTCTCTTGTTACTTACATTCTTTGCTGAGGTGCAAATGTGTTTTCTCTAAGCTGGTGTTAACTAGGAAGGGGCTGCTGAGGTTATAGATGCATTTGCTGCAAGGACAGGGCTAAGGCTCTTGGACGGAGGAACTTCCTGTTGTTGTTGCCTTGGAAGTACAGCTTCGAGTAGCCCTGCTTCATGCTGACTCCTAACAGAGCCTCCTTGGAGTCAACTCATCCTCAGGAGAAAGTCACGGGGTGGATAGGAAATATCTGGCTAGACCTAATGGCAAGGCTTACCACCCAGACTCAGCCTCAGACGTCATGGTTCATTTCAAATATTAGAAAAATTAATTCACTTGACCCTAAAAGTAACCCTTAAAGGCAGCCAGCCAAGGCTCCCGTTAGGCCTCGGGTTGTCTTTCTTTGGTTCTGGTCTATTCCTCTCCTGTCTTTTCCTCTCTATTTTCCTGTTTTCCTCAAGGCCCTCCCATCTTCGGACTGCTAGGCTAAGCCTGCCAGTCAGCACCTGGATCCAAAGCTCAGCATCAGACCCAAAGAGCATGCTGCTCTGCTCCTTCTGAGTTCCCATCTTACAAGGTGTCAGCTTGTCCCAGGGTCCAAATTCACTCCTAGAGACCTCTCTGCTGCCGGGTGGGAAGCTGTAGTCAACCTGAGGTCAGGAAACCAGACAGGCAGCAACAGGGCAAGTCCAACTGTGACGGAGTTTGGGGCCTACAAAGATGCGGGCGAGGCTCAGGAGCCAAGCTGAGGAGAGAGAGTTGAACGGCAGCAGTTACAGTTGGAACGTACGCAGCAGAAATAGAATCTATTCTTTCTATAATAAGATGCTGGGGGCTGCAGACCCTCAGACCCTGAATTTTCTGCAATCCCTTGCCTGCTGGAGTAAACAACTTGTTTTCCTGTGCTTGCAGCTGCTCTGGGCATGAGACCCCCATGAGTTCCTGATGGCAGGGGAGTGGTTTCTGGTGGGCTTGCAGATGAAAAATCTCGAGAGCTAGGACATGGACATTAGTCAAGGAGAGCCTATATAAGCTGCCCTGGAACACAATTAAAGGGGCATTCTTGTTTCAAGGATGACCCCCCCTCTGTGTGTGTGTGAGAGTGTGTGTGTTTCAATCGCCAGCCCCTTGCCCAACTCAATAACCGTCCCGTAGTGTACAGGCCAAACGGTATAATAAGACATGTCCTGGAGAGGAGGAACTGGGTGAAAGAGCCCATTCCTCTGTGTGGATGCCCCTCCTGAAACCTACTGTCCCCTTCCTTCTGCAGGTGCTCTCTCTGTGGCTGACAAGAAGCATTTCTGGCCCAGCTGGAAGTGAGAAGAAAGGGTAAACCTCCTGAAGACCATCCCAGAGGCAGTGGGATCACCCAACAGTAAGACACGCTTTTCTACCCTTTGATGTGTGCTGAAGCCTCCACCCCAACACACACACACACACACACACACACACGCTGTCCTTCCCTGAAAACCCCCTCTAGCAGCAATTGGCCGCCTGAGCAGCTATTTAGCAAAGACAGCCTCTGACATCAAGCACTGCCTGCATCTTTCATGTCTCTCTGCCACCTCCCTAGCCAGGCCTGTTGTGAGCTCTCTGCTGCTCTTCATTTTCCACGAGGTACCGGTGAATGGCTATTGCACACACCTGTGGTGATGACTGCTTTTGCACAGTGCTGGAGCAAGTGTCACCCAGAGATGTTGGTGACAAAGGCCAGTCCCCTAGTCAGAGACCCTTACCCTGTGAAGCAGGTGAGGATTCACACATGTGCACCCCAAAGGACTTGATGAACGGGAAGGAAACTGCACCCCAGGGGTTTATGATGGGTTTGGAGAAGTAGTTCCTTGGACTGGATTAAGTACTTTGAATAGAGAACTCACGTTCAAGCCTCCTAGCAGGTGTGGGTGTGGGTTTTATTGTTGTGGTTTAGCTTTTTGCTTTTTTAACTCCCTTCAGATCCCGCAGACTTATGTAGCAGTGTGGCTAGCGATTTAGAAGTCCATTACCAAAACCACCCCTTTTCTCTTCCTGTATGCCGTGACTGGGATTCGGTCTGTTATGGTCAGATCCAGTCCCGACTCCCAAGGACCCTGTCTGGAATTTTATGTTTTCATGATGTCTTAGGGCCCCTGTAAACCTCACCATCCTCCAGCCTTCCTTCTGAGTAATTATTGCGTGTTGCTCAGAAAAACCTGTTTCTTTTATAAAGAAGGAGGAAGTTGGGGGACACATGCAAGTGAATGTGGCTGTCCCAGTTTCCCAAGCACGTAGTTAGTGGTCACAAGCAGTCATAGAAGAGTCTGAGGAGAAAAGAGCAGGCAGCCCTGACTGTCTCACTTCCTGTCCAGACGCACTGTGGTGCTGGTGTAATGATGGGGGTCAATGTGCTTTGCCATGAGCAGACATCTACGGGGGTCAAGACAGAACTACATTTTGTGGGGGACAACTCCCCTGAAGTCATGGCTGACAATCTTATTGGCATTTGGAACCCGAGCACACAATGACGTAGTTCAATGTCCATAGAGGCTGGGCGAAGACCTTGAGGAATATGGAGGGCACATGAAAGATAGAAAGTCTGAACCAAGCTTGCAGATATGGTGAGCTACCATGAGCATGTTGCCTCCTGAAGCCAAGTACAGCGATTTTCTGTGAGACTGAGGTGGCACTGTGGCTTTCCCCACGGACTACCTGGTAGAACTCTGCTCTCTTCTGGCTAAGGTTGTTGCTAGCCTCACACAGGCCAGCCTGCACCCCTGCGCCATCTTATAACTGCTAGTATATGTGGAGAGAGTTCACCTGACAGACAGCTCCTATGTGGCTGTGTCTTTCTGGAGAATCGGGGGGCTTCTACCAAGAAGTTGGGAGTCAATTCAAATAGGAACCCAACCTCTCACCCTAGATTCCCTGATACACTGACTCACCACTGAATTGTCTCTCCAAGTGAGCGGCAGGGTGGTGTGTCCTGAAACCTAAGCACAGTTGACACTATTGCTTGGATGGGTGCTATTGGCAAGGACGATTTTTGTAGCTAATGCTGGAAGTGTGGCAATCAGAGAAGCCGCCAGCTGTCTCACTTAAATTCTTAGCTCCCGTTCTCTTTTTTTAAAATCGTTTTGCTTACATAATCCACCCCCTTTTTATTTTCTAATTCTCTCCTTGCAAAGCTGGCAGCAGAGGGGAAGGGCTGGGGTGGATGGGGTAGCAATTACACATCAGTTTGGGGAGCATTTACATTTTGCAATTACAATTTAAAAATAAGTCTCGTTAATGATCTCCACGTGTAAACGACAAACCTTAACTGACATACATATTCTCCTGGGTCTGCCTGCCTGCCTGCCTGTCCTCACCCCCCCCCGTCCCCCCCGCCAAGCTCAGTGGAGGCAGAAGTTCCCAGGGAGACACAGAAGGGGCCATGGAGGCTAGCTCAGATCTAAAGGACAGTGAGGGCCATTAATGTGTGTCTGAGGTTGGTTAGAGGACAAAGGTGGATAATCAAACCAAGGGCTCCGGTGTCTGCTCCTGCTTGTACTCACGCTGGGTGTTGACTCATGCCTCTGAGGATCAGAGACTCATGGCCAGGCTCTATGTCCTTAGGAGGCGCACCATCAATGCTCAGAACTGGGGGAAAGGGACACCCTCTCCCCAAAGAGCAGGTGTTTTCCCAGGTGGGAACCTTCAAAGTCCTGTTGGGTAAACATGAGTTCTAGCCCATCCCCGTGGTCCAGTGGAAGAACCCAGGCAGTGCTACCCTGTGCAAAGGAGCTGGTTCCCTGTTCAGACTCCAGAAGGGAGCAGCACATGTTGTCTCCTCAGTGGGAAAGGACATGTCGTGTCGATGGGAGTCCTTTGATTCCGCATAAACTCACATTTGAAGTTGACCCAGCAAAGGCTCCGTTCCTAGCTGGACTATTTGTTGGCTGCAGGACTTGGGCAAGCTCTAGAACTGGGGTCTTTTATCACCATTGCCCCTTGTTCCCCTCTCCTGCTCTTCCCCAATCCTTCCTTTGCTCCCTTCCTTTCTCTTTTTCTTTCTTATATTTTTTTTTCCAAGAGAGGGTTTTAGTTTTGTAATCCAGGCTAGCCTCCATCTCCTTCCCTAGCCTCCCAAGTGCTGGAGCTACCTATTACAAACCCAGCTCATCATTGTCTATGTAACTATAACAGAAACTTCTCATAGGTCTTTCATGGCAGTGACCTCACACAGTTCTGGTGCCTGGGAAATGTTCAAAAAATGTCACCTCTTGTCAAAGACCCTCTCTAGCCGTTCCAAAGTACCTTCTTTCTATACTGAATATGTTTCTTTCAAGCTATTGTGAATACTAAGCAAGGGGGCTCTGGCCTGATTTCTCCAGGCTTCTCCACGGTCTAGCCACCTTCCTACTGGGCACTCCCAAATGCTTCTCCTCTTCTGAAAGTTTTTTAAGAGCTCAGCATCAAAGTCCTAGTCTAGGTTTCCACTATTGGCTAGATGCTCTGCCTCCTCATGTGCAGTTTTAAAATGTTTTAGATTCATTTATTTTATATTTCATATTTATGATTGTTTTGTTTGCATGTGTGCATGTGTGCCATATGCATGTCTGGTGTTCTCTGGACATTGGCTTCCCTGGAAATACAGTTAAGGATGGTTGTAAGCTGTCCCGTATATGCTGGGAACTGAATCCAGGTCCTCTACAAGAGCAACAAATGCTCTTAACCACTGACTGAGCCATCTTTCCAGCTCCAAATATAATGCTTTAAGTACTATGTGTAATAATTTTTATTATAGGATATGTGCATAATATATAAATATATAACTAAAACTTACCTAATCTTGGTAGTGCATGCTTATAATCCCAGCCCTCAGGAGGCTAAGGAGAGGTCAAGAGTTCAAGGCCAGCCTGGGCTACATAATGTGACCAGACCCTGCTTCAAAAATGAAAATGTAGTGGCGCACACATTTAATAGCAGCACTCAGGAGGCTGAAGCAGGCAGATCTCTGAGTTCCAGGACAGCCTGGTCTACAGAGTGAGTTCCAGGCCATCCTGGTCTACAGAGTTGAGTTCCAGGACAGCCTGGGCTACACAGAGAAAGCCTGTCTCAAAAAACTAAAAAGAAAAAAAAAAGGAGAAAGGAAATGCTATATTTATCAGTATAATATCTGGCACTATATGTAAAGCATATTATATGCCATCTCATACTGTGTGTATATAGTATAGGGGTAGCATATTATCTACATTCTTTACCTGGAGACTTAGAAGATTTGCATTCTGTTGCGTAAGTGTAGTTACCTCTAGATTCTGACTGGAGGTTGTTTAGAAGACTGAGCTATGCTGGGCAGCGGTGGTCCACACCTTCAATCCCAACACTCCGGGAGACAACTGAATCTGAGTTCAAGGCCAGCCTGATCTACAGCGCTAGTTCCAGAGGGCTACACAGAGAAACCTTGGAAACAAAACAGAACAAAACAAAACAAAATAAAACCAAAAGGACTGAACTTTATTGGAAGGCATTGAACCCACTGTGGACTTGGAAATGTCACTCGGCCACCTAATCTGCTTGTGTGTTTTGACTGCAGGAAAGAGACAGATCCCCAGGGTCAGGAGCACAGTGGTGTAATGACCCCCTCCCCGTCCCTCTGGATTTCCCCCTTCAGCAGTCATGCTTACTTGCTCCTTCTTGTGCAAATACTATCCTCCTCCCTGCATTTCCTTATATGTTGTAATACTCAGAATTGTTGGTTTTGCTGGAATATCACCTCTAGATATGCTTTTTTTGTATTACTGAATGGGAATTAAGGTGAATTCTCACTGACTTCATCTACACCCTTGGCTGACAGTCTGGCTGAGCTCATCATCTTCCTCTCAGGCCTTTCACACTGGGCAGATACTCTGCCACTGAGAAGCACCCTCGGTTCTGTGCCTCAGGTCGTCATGATGCTGCTCTAGCTTCCTCTCTGCCTGTGAAGATCCATGGGAATTGTGGGTGCCGTCCTTTTTCTTTAATATATTTTATGTGCATCGGTGTTTGTCAGGAGTGTCAGATGCCCTGGAACTGGAGCTCAGACAGTTGTGAGCTGTGATGTGGGGTGCCGGGAAGCGAACCTGGATGCTCTGGAAGAGCAGTCAGTGCTCTTAACTGCTGAACCATCTTTCCAGTCCTCTCTTTGGGGGTTCAGAATTGGTATAGTTTGGGACCTAAAGCTTGCTTTGCTTTTGTCGTTCTTTTCCCCAGTCCTTGGGATCCTCTTGACTCTGAAGTTACTTGCTTGGCTTCAGCTCAGGGAAATCTTCATTTGTTATTTCTTTAGCCTTCATTTTCTCCCTTCCCCACCCCACACTACCCCCCACTCCCTGCCCCATAGTCTCTGTCTTCTCCATAGGACACACCCATTGCTCACACATTGCCAGGAGCCTAGTGGTTGGTTACTGAGTCTGCTGTTTGGGAACTGAGTTCTACTGACCATCTTATAGCCAACTTGCTGCTTGACCTGAACAAATTTTTCTGAGAAATCAGAGTTCCTGGTTTGTTCATGACCTACCTCACTCCCTCTGACTGGTAACCCTAAAACCTTGAGTCCCCACTGCTCCTGAGCCAGAGTAGATGCGGTGAAGGAAAAACTGGGGTACAAATCAGGACAGCATGGCAACCATCCCCCTGCTGCGAATCATTGCTAGGAGTCCTCTATCTCCCCAGCATCCCCTGTCCTTGACCCTCCCAGTCCCTCTGCAATGAGCTTCCTTACCTCTTCATCTCTCTCTATTCATCCTGCCTACTCCCTGTACTTGCTGTTTTTGTGTGTCAACTTGACATAAGCTAGAGTCATCAGAGAGGAAGGAGCCTCAGTTGAGGAAATGCCTCCACGAGATTCAACCCATGGTGGGTGGTACCACACCTGGGTTGGTGGGCCTGGGTTCTTTAATAAAGTAGGCTGAGCAAGCCATGAGGAACAAGCCAGTAAGCAGCAGCCTCCATGGCCTCGGCATCAGCTCCTGCCTCCAGATTCCAGCCCTGCTTGAGCTCCAGTCCTGACTTCCTTCAGTGATGAACAGTGATACGAAATTGTAAGCCAAATAAACCTTTTCCTCCCCAACTTGCTTTCCGTTTATGGTGTTTTGTCACAGCAATAGAAACCCTAACTAGGACACCCCACCACCCCCTTTTTTTTAAGCCAACACACATGCATACAGCTTTTGTTTAAGAAATGATCCTGGTGGTTCAAGTCTCCCGCTGGGATCATTTTCTCCCTTGTACAAATCCCAGGACAAGGACTTTGAAGGTTGGCTTTCTGAGTGCCCCAGAGCCTCCACTGCTCCGACCACACACAACTAGGCACCACAGGAAGAGAGAGCACTGAGGGGCCTGCAGAGAGCTGCATCCATCCACCCCTGCTTTGGCAATCGACGCCCTTGAGGGATGTCATCTTAAATGACGATCCCGTTTGCATTTTTTCCACCCTGATGACCTTCCTCATACAGCTCACTTTCCCTGCCTACCTAGGTCACCCTGCTCAGGACAAAATGAGTCAGGATGCTTACTTTCCTTTACCTTCTGCAGCTCCCAGGAGGTTGGTGTCTGTTGTAAGTCAGAGCCTCTTAATTGGTCCTTGAGGACCAGTGGGCAAAATTATCTTCTCCACTCTTTCCTCCACCCACTGGTCCATGCCCTGACACGGGGGAAGCTTATCATCTAGGGAGAAAGAAGGGGGAAGAGAGGCACAAGGTTTAACTTGCTGAAGGCAGAGCCCGTTCTTTTCCATCGACATCATAACGATAGGAAATTAGTCGTCATCGCAAAGGCTCCATGTGAGCTGCACTCCTCAGACAAGTTGCTAGTGTTCAGAGAGTCTGCTGCCAATATGAAACACGTCTCCGGGTCTGATGCAGCTGGACGGGCAGAGCATGACTAAAGGTTTCCCTGGGAGAAGCCAGAGGCCTGAAGACTCCTTCCTAAGGCTGGGATAAAAGGGAAGGGGATGGCAGGAGGAAGCCAGGAGCCAGTGGGAGGCAAAGCACAGCCCAGTGATCCGCCCTTCTGTCTAACAGCTGCCTGCTTTAGAGGCTATGAGAAAACACACTATTGCTGACCTCCGACAATGTCTCTCTCAACAGTCCATGCGGCTTACTACCCGGAGTCTCTCTGAGCTGAGAAGGAAGGAGAAAGCTCAGGAGAAAGGCACAGTAGAGGGGCCTTCTGTGGAGAGGCACAGCTAGAACTTAAGCAGATGTGGCCAGAAAGGGTCACTTCCTAATTACAGAGTGCCCTGGCTTAAAACACCTAATATCATTGAATGCTGGAAAGAAAGAGACAAGAGTCTCTGCCTTTGAATCATTTACAATAGGGACTCTTCTCAGTCACTACGGATGGTCTTGGAAAGCCTTGGTGGGGTGGCAAAGAAGGCTAACTACAGGGTTCCCCTTCCCTACTCTACCTAATCCCCAACAAAGCCCTCGGGTTCATATTGACATGGAGGCACCCATAGGACCTGGGTCAGTGTGAGTCAGAGTTCTGGCCTCCGATGGTAGCATGTACAGTCAGGAACAGGCAGCCTGGGGCTTGAGCCTACAGGATGTGTTTTCAGAGTTCCTCCTAGACCGGGAAATAGAGCATCAGGTTCCCAGCTATGCGTTGCCTCTGAGATGAGACGCGGTCTTCAGCCAGACGCTCATTATCTCGTGTTCATTCTTTGATTTTCTTTTTTCCCTTCCTAATTGAACGCACAGTCCAGTCAGGGCAGGAGACTCCGGATCTGCTGCTTCCAGCCCGCTAAATGCCTTCCATCCTTGTCTCGGGTTTATCATGTTACAAGACCTCCCCACCCCCAATTCTTATCTCTGGTATCAGCACTTTCTTTTTTCATCTCTTACTCATTCATTTTTCTATAAAAATAACAAGAGCAGAATGCAATCAAATATTTGCATACATTTGGACCAGCCCTGCTTGCTACCAGGATAACTGCACCAGCAGGAAGGAGCAGCAGGGAAGAAGCAGCCCCACTGTGGGAAGGGAAGGAAAGCACATGCATTAGCTGTCAACCAAAGGCAACATGCTACACACAGAGGACACCAGCGTTCTCCACATCCTGTGATTTTTAGAGGTCTGGACCGCGTGAACATCAAAGGGCAGCCTCAGTAGAGGGCCAAGTTCAAGATGGCAGCTCGATCTCATAAGCGCTTTGCCTTCTCTATGCTGGTCTCCTTTCCTTTCCTCCTTCCCTGTTTTCCTAAAACATTCCTACTCCAAGTAAGGGCACAATAAAAGGTGGTCGCTATTTCTTCGGTGTTACTGTCTTACCCTCATCAAAATTCATGATGAGGGAAGGAGCCCACAAACTCATTCTTGCTGGAGACACCATGGCAGCTGGACGAAAAGGGTCCCAGGTGTGTTTGTTTTACACTTTAACAATAAGCCAAAGAAATGGATCTGTAGCCATCCACGTGTGTGCATGAGAAAGGGACCTGTGAACTCACGTTGCATACACTTTCAATCTCACGAAAAGTACCTAGCAAGTGGCAGCTGTAGCCGTGAGCTTGTCTCTGCTGGGGGGAGCGAAGGCGTCACTAGGCAAGAAAGGACATGTAGTAGAGAGGGGAATTTTTGATGAGTTGGAATTGTACGAAGCCACCTGTCCTGCTGTGGTGTCCCAGGTCTGACTGTTGATGCGGGCCAGGGGCGGAACGGAAAGGAAGGGAGCCTTCATGGTCAAAGAGTGTTTGGAGCAAAATTTTGATGAAGGAATTGACACAGTTGTGAAATACAGAATACTGCCCTAACTGACAAGAAACACAGCAAAAGGTGCAGAGGACACATCTTACAGGGACAGAGGACATGTTTGCCAGATGGAGTATGAGTCTGGGGTCCAGGAAGAGACTCACTTCCTCTCATATCAGAGCTGGCATCCTCCTCCCTCTGTGGGCTGTTTCTTGGGAGACCAGTTACGTAGAGTCAAGGCACATGCCCCCATGCTAGCTGCAGTGAGGAACGCGGTGGACTCCCCTGAACCAGAGCAGGGCACCCACTGCTTAAGAGCAGGACAGCTGATGGTCATAATTAGAGCCCAGCCCAGAGATCAGTTGTTTCCAAAAAGTTGCTTCTCGATCATTTTGGTTTCCTGGAGATGAATTTAAAGACTTGGGGCCAGGATCATTCAGTCAGAGAACACAGGTTAGTGCTTCTTAGAGAGGAAAAGGCCTGGCAGACTCTCTGAAAAGGCTCTGGCTCCATGGGAATCTGAGATTCACCGAGTAATGGACTTAAGAGGCTTTGAAGTTCCCTGCTCTAGTTCCAGCCCTTCCCTGCTTCCCCTCTTAAGTTGGTGGACCGCCCTCAGCCCTCAGACTAGTCTAGAGAGGCAGGCAGGGCATCAGGGAGGTAGCTGCCTGGCTTCAATCATCCTGGATCCCCAGCATCTGAGCTGTTTGTCTCTGTTTAGTTGGGAACCTCAGGGGCCAGGCCTGCCTGTGTTGTTTTCTCAGCTCTGTTCCCAAAGCTGCTGTCAGCTCTCCACAAATAATAATAAACCTGGGAATCGAGTGTGTCGAGGGGGACTTTGTCTTCTGAGTCCCTGGGTTCATCTTTAGACTTGTTTCTCTCCATGTGTGCAGACAAGAGAGAACACGTGGTGGGATCTCAGGGGGCCAGGCTTGGGTCTCCCCGATGCCCTGGCAATCTACTGTCGCCAACACCCCGTGGAAGAGCTGAAGGGCTCTCCTCTGTCACTAATCACTGGAGCTGGAAAGGAGAAGACACGTGGTTGCATCCAAAGCCTCAAGCCCCCTCCTTCGTGTGTTCCTCTCTTTCTCCCACCCATGTTTGGGTAGACTGACTCACAGAAGGCTGGAGATAAAAAAGGGAGGAGGGCGATGAGGTGTGATAGGGCATGACTATGATCCCAGCAGCGCAAGTGAGAAGCCCTCATTCTGAAGAGGGGAGGTGCTGAGGGCCCTGATGAGGCACTGTGATCCTCAATAGTTTCCAGGGAGCCTTCAGCATAGACCTGTTTTAAAACAAAACAGAAAGTTCACAATTCTATCTTTCGGTAAGAGGGTTGGTTGCCTTAGGGGTGGGCAGGGATTTGGTCCCCTTGCTTCCATTTCTGAGTACAAGAGTGTTTGGGAAAAGGGAAATTTCTGTAAGTTGAATACTGTTGACAAAAACAAGACCCAGCTTCAGGGAGTGTAAAATTTGAGAGGCTAACGACACCCCACAGGGACACAGCAGCACCCCTTATCAGCAGCCTAACCCACCAGAAGTGCGGCAACCACCTTCTGCTTCCCAGCAGCAAGGAGAACAAACCTCCCTCCCAGGATAGCACTGAGAGCACCATGTTGCTGCCTCCTTAACGCCAGCATGCCCCCCCACCCCACCCCAACCACCCCTTTCTGGTTTTGTGTTGTCGTTTTATTTTGTTTAAAGGAACCAAAGGGAGAGAAATTGCCAAGTTGTAAAGTGCTTAAAGGAGAGATGAGATTCTTCATCAAAATGCTAAAAGCTGGAGGGGAGAGTAATGTGCAAAGTCTTGCCTGCTATTTATGGGATTGATTCTCAGATCAAGAAGAGGCAAGCAGTTGGATGAAAGGAATTATTGTTAAGCTCCTCGGTAGGAGGATCTAATGGACAATTGCTGCTATCAGGAGGAATTAAATTGCTGTTTCAGTTTGTAAAATATATCAGCGGCTTTTTGAAGCCAGGGAAGGTGTGACAGCTAGGCAGCGAGGCAGGAGACAGAGGCTCCGCCACTCCGCTGAGCTGGTACCAAGTGGGAGCAGCTGCAGAAAGGGGCTCTGGCCCCTGGACTGTGTTTTCATGCCATGCTGAAGAATGGCTGAACTGGAGGAACAGTTGGAGGGGGCTGGGAGCCAGCGAACTCTGAGCCCCGATAAGATGGGACCTCTGTGAGTTACAACCATGTCCCCCCTAGTCACAGAGCATGACAGTAGGCCCGTCGGTGGGTCGGTGAGAAACCTGGCCAGACTGGAATGCAAGGAAAGAGAGTTTTGTTCACTGAAGAGTGAGGAGGTTCTGAGGGCGATGATGAGGGCCTATGGTTCTCAGTAATTCTCAGTGCTCCCTGCAAAGGCTGGGGCCTAACCCAAAACCATGATTAATCAAATTCTTTGCCTTTTGGAACCAAGGGATATGGAGTGGAAAAATAGCGCTCCAGAACTGGCTTCTAGAGCAAACTGGTGCTCATCTCTAGGCTGGATTGTAAAGGGCTGCTCAGAAAAGACTCATTGGTCCACTTACATGGTGACATATTGTTATCCCAGACAAGGACAAGCAACAAAGTGGGCGGTGGGGTGGAGAAAGCTGACCTATGAAGGGCCCTGGAAGTAGGACGGCTTCCTCGGGGTGAGGAGCCAATAGGAAGTCTGCATTACTCATTTGCTCCATGAGGCTCTCAGGGTTGATGGAGGAGAGAGGGAAAGGGATTTTCACATCTCTTAAGGAATCTGCTGCGTCCCCACTCTGTTCCCTGGAGACCAGCGTCATGATACTAGGGCATGACCCAGAACCACCTTTCATGTAGGAAACCCTAGAAAGGTGGCAAAGGAATTTTAGCATGATGAGCTATAGGTGGCCAGAGGGTTCGGTGGGTCTTGTTATCGCTGCTTCCTACTCAAGTCTGTAGATGCAAGCAGGAGCCAGAGGGGCGTTAGAGAAGTGGGCCTTCTGGCTGTGTCATTCAGCAAGAACCTGGGCTCTGGGCCAGTTCCAGTGTGTGTCCCGGGATTAGGGTAACTGTAGAGCAAACCAGCCTTAGGACACAGAGACACGGCAGGACCAGACCTGAGAGCAAACCCTAACCCACACATCCTTCTCTTAGTGATATGACCACAGATCCTTTGCCTGGCTTCCAAGAGCCACTCTGGGCTTGACCTGACTAAACGAAGGACTGCCGCTTGCCACAACATCCTGAAATCAGAGGGAGCAGGAAGTGGTATCTGCTAGTCTCTGGCTTTCACGTCTACAGACTTCAGGTCCGGAGTCTTCCTCACAACCTTAGCAGTGCTCTCATGAGTCATCTTGTACAGTGCATTCTGCAGGGTTTGATGTGTTTGATGAGCTGTGATAACTCACGGGTCCAGGTCCTGGGGTACCTGGCTTTTCCAAGGATTCTCCAGCTCCCATCATAAAGACCCTGCATGTCTCCCTTCTTTGAAAATATTTCAATCAGGAAAACTGCTCAGATGTAAAGTCCCTGTTCACATGTTAGAACTTTGTAACCATTGGTTACACTCCATCCTCCTTCATCCCCCCACTGGCCGCAGATTTGCCTCTGTCCTGTTCTCTGTACTAACTCCAGGCATCCAGGGACCACAGCGCGTTCCTGTGGACACTCAGCTTCCAGCGTGTGGTTTCTAGCCTTTACTGAGTTTTACAGAGACCTAGGGAGAGTGGCGTGTGTGTGTGTGTGTGTGTGTGTGTGTGTGCGCGCGCACTCATCTACACGCCTGTGTTTCTTTAGATAAATCCACAGAGTCACATGAAATCAGTGACAGGTTGACACCGTTATTTCAAGATTCATCGCTCTGAGTTGCCAGCAGAGGAGACCTAGCCAATTCCTTCCCACCAACAACACTTTTTTTCCAGGCATAATTTATAGCACTGGGGTGAATTTGTTTCCAAAAGATGAATATCACACTATCAGCAACAGCTGCCTCTCATTTTTATTTGTTTTTAAATTTGACTCAAAGTCCAATTCTCTATACACATCCAACGCTGTAAATCCTGAGGATACTGATTACTTGATTTAGTAAACAGGTTATATTATATAATGCAATAAAGAGGGGGCCCTACAACGCCGCCTGCAGGTGGCTTCTCGGAAGAGAACTGGACTGGAGTCTGTCACAGGGGACAAACCTTGTTGCTGAAGGGAAAGAATGGTTGAGGCGGCTGCCCTGGAGGGAGAAGCTAAAGCCAGCCAGGTTCCTAATGCAGCCCGTTGGCCCCTCCTACCGAGTCCACAGTGTTATTCCAGCCTCCTGCAAATCTGTCTAGACGTCAGAACCGCTGGTCTGGGCAGCTGTACAGAGAGGGGAAGACTTTGGGGATGCAGGTGAAGAAATAACCTAGGAGTCTATGGGCTAGGATGTGGGAGGGGTCCGGTTTTGCTGGCCTCAGGACTCTCCCCCACCTCCACTTGCAAGTGAACTGGGGGAGGAAGAGGAATGGGGAACTGACACTTGGAAAGAAGCTAAAATGCAATTGTTGCCATTCAAATCAGTATATATTATGTGTATGCAGGAGGGGCTAATCGTGGTCCATGATTCTGCAGATGCTGGGGGCTTCCTTTATTCTACAATTCAAAAGGAAAAGCGCTTGTACAAGAAAGCCTACGGGTTGTGGAATGTAGACTTGTGGACCCTAAACACAGGCCAGAGCCTGGGATTTAAGAATGACCTTGTAAATCTTAGTCAGCTGATTTTGCAGATTGGGAAACTGAGACTCAGTCTCCGAGTGAGACCTTCATAGGCTCTGCTTGTACTGAGCAAGGAAACCCATGGAAAGACAGAGAGAGGGAGGGAGGGAGGGAGGGAGGGAGGGAGGGAGGGAGGGAGGAAAGGACAGAGGGGGAGAGAGGAGAGAAGGGAGGGAGGGAGGGGGGGGGGGAGGGAGGGGGGGGGGGGGGGGGGGGGGGGGGGGGGGGGGGGAGGAGAAAGCAGGGTTTCCTAGAGGGTGGTCTGAGAGCTCTCTTAACTGCATATTGGAGGGTGGGCAGAATCCCCAGGACCACTCCAACACTCCAGACAGAAGGATGGTGAGTCCAAGGCTAGCCTGGGCTACCTAAGGGAGACCCTTATTCCAAAAATAAAGTATAAAATAAGGTGACTAAAACAAGACCAGAGGGGGAGGAGGAGGGGACGACACGATGAAAGCAGAATCATCAGGGTCAGAGGATGGAAGTGCCCCTCCCCCTCATTCATACGCCAACCACCTGCCGTCTCCGGCTGAAGCAGAGAAGCGTGACAGGGAGGGGCCAGAGCAAATCTGGTCTTTCCTTCCTTCTCCTACCTCAGCACCGGATGCAAGGATACAATTTAGTCCCCGCTAGGGTCAGGGGCCAGGAACAAATGCTGTCAGGCCAGCTGGCCAGACAGTTCCCAATTAGACTTTGTTTCTCATCCTTAAGGCCTTGAGCCCCCAACCCCTACACCCCTGCCCAATTACTGCCCAGCAGCATTAACCCCTTGGTGCCCCGGGCCGTTAATGGAATGTTAATTGGTCTAATGGGTTTCATGTCAACAAGTCCTAATGAGCTCCTTCTAACGAGCTTGGCAATTTTTTTTTCTAAGCCTGTGTTTGTCAACACTCTGGAGTTTGGGCTCCAGTCTGAGGGCATCGTGGCGCTGACTCTGGGGTGCTAGAGCTGTGAAGGCAGGGAGAGGGGCATCCCTAAGCTGCACATTCCCGTGTCCCAAACTGGAGAATCATCTGTACCCGCCTTTGTGGCCCTGCTCCCCCACTACCTCACTTGACTCCTGGGCCTGCAAAAATGCCACTTTTGGCTCCTTTTGGTGACAGTATCAGCGACACAAATCGCCTCCTTCTGAATACCTTGTGAAGTTAAATGCTGCGTGGGATTCCCCCACCCTGTAGTTACCTCATAGTACAGGTTTCGGCATCAAAGAGAAAATTCTCAAGCAGAGCCTACAGAGCAAGGAATTCTCCAGGGTAACTGTTCCTCAGAGCCCTCCAATTACCGCCTTGGCTGTAGTTCCTTGAATGCCCTAGTGTGGTGTCTGGTGACAGAAACGAGAGGGCCTCTGGACAGGGCCAGCAACCCCACAGAACCGCTGAATAAAACCGTGGAGCCCTGGAGCCCTGAGCCGTGAACTAGGTCCTCTTTCTGCTGCCAAAGAAACTGCATAGGGCAGGTTTCCCCAAGGGTCCAAGACCCCAGCTACTGCTGAAGGACCCCCCCCCCCACCTCCAGACCCTGACGGGATGAGTTGGATCCCCACATTCCTCTCCAGGATGGGGAGTATGCCCTTTCAAGGAGGATTAAGCAGGGGTGGGGGTGCGTGTGTGGGTGGAGGGATTAAGGGTACAGCAAGTCTCCTGGATAAGCATGGGGGCGGGGGTCTCAAGACAGCTGAGCTCTGGAGGGTCAAGTTTCCAGAAGCTTCTGTGCTTGTTCGAGCTGAGAGTAACTTAAGCCTCTTTTGAAAAGGCCTCCAGTTCTCTTGCGGGAGAAATCCTTAGAGGGCAGTGGGCAGTGGCTTAGGGGCTTATGGTGACTCCAGAGAAGGGGAGGAGCCAGAGCCATCAAGACTCCCTGCTGCCCAGCTTGGCTCAGGTTGAGAACTAAAAAAAAAATGTCTCCGCCTTGTGGATGGTTGATTCTAGA
>JABTXL010006317.1:205182-312181 GCA_025134845.1 Neodon shergylaensis | reverse complement strand
CTAGCATTCCACGCAGCTAGTCCCCCTTCCTTCCTCCCTCTCAGCTTTCAAGAGCTAACTCCGGCTTCTCCGGGGAAAACTCTGCTCTATTTCCCTTGTATTGTCATTATCCTAAAGAACCAGCTGCTCTCTGACACCGTGTCTTTGGGAAAGCCTGGCCTTATAATAGGACCGTGGGTCAGGCACACAGGGGACTCATCTTAAATGGGGGACTCTCAGGAAACTCTTTCATTACCCCTTCAGGTCTAATCGGTGACTTCTGTTCCCTATGTGACACGACTCTCTGTCACTTCCCCGGAAACCCAGTTTCTTTCACAGGCAAGGAATGGACAGTCTCTGATATGGAGTCCCCAAAATGAGAAAGGGAGCGAGAAGCAGAGCCACTCCTCGGAGACCCATGCAATCGTTTTAATAATGTTCCCGTTGTGCTAAGGGCTAGCAATACTGAGCATAATCTATTCAAATGCACAGGAGACTGTCACTTTGGAAAATTAGGAATCTGCATTAAAAAATTCCCAAGCCCCGGACCTTCTTTATAATAAATTAGAATTTTTTTTCTAGGCAAGTTCTTAACTTGGCAATTTTCATCTTGAAGTTTGGGGAATAAAGTTATTAAAAAGGAGGGAGACTTTTTTTTTTCCTTTTCCATTTTAGTAGAGCAGCATTAATGGTTACGGCCCCGTGCTATTTGGACATAAGCCAAAGTGGTACGGTGGCTAAGTGGCTCCTAGCTCTCTGGGCTGAGTTTGTCCGGGGAAACTCTGTGACTTCTCATAAGGACATCATCCTGTTTATTATACTCTGAAGACTAAATGTATATTTAGAAACTGCAAAAACAACAACCCAGTAGAACCCTTCAAGCAGATACCTTCCTTCGCTTGGCTTTCTGTTGAATTCCGTTGAAGCGACAGCGCCCTCTACTGTGTAACTCCAATACCTCATACTCTGGTTTCTCTTTAGATTGCTCTTCAGTATATTTTTGTCTTTTTTTTTAAAAAAAAAAAAACTGTAACACCTTAATTCCATTATGCTGTGTCTGTGCCCTTGATCCAGACCCTCATTTTATGCACTGAAGAGATACGGGGGGACTGCTCAACCTCAGAGTTCTATAAGGATTGGTTAAAGAAAATGTTGTCTACAGGGAGGTATGAAGTAGATGTATGAACCCTCAGTTGAATGCATTGTGTTGATTCCTAGATCACTGTTTCTGTTCTTATGCATCTCTGTCACAGTGGGCCTGGCCACCACGGTCACTGAGATTTCTACAGCCTCCACTACTATTCAGAATTGCTGCCAACTCTAAATGGAACCCTCAAAGTCATGTCCCTTTATTATATATTTATAAAATACCAGCAAATGTCACTCTGCTCTCTTTTCTAGGATTCTTCTGGTATCAACCACCCTGTGACTCCTAGTTCTAGTCGTATAGAAGGTGTTCATATCCTCTCTTTCCACCTCAGAAATACCTGGAAGTCTTTCTGTTTCTTGTCAGGCAGCATATGCCCGTGCAGCATCTTCCACCATGCCAAGTTCTCCCTTCTGTAGCTCCATCGGCAAATCCAAGAAACGGATTTGCTAGTGAGGGCAGCAGCTTCTCCACCCTTACCGAGCCCCAGGAAGCACAAGACAGCAAGCCCCACCCTACCCTTCCTCAAACACAGACACATGCCTACTGTTCCATAAGTGTTCTTGGTTTACAGGCAAGACACATACTTAAATCATCTGGTCTACTGGTCTACTGGTGTAGATATTCAATGTTTAATATTCTCTGTCTGTGCATCTCCAGCAAACCCTGCTGCATGAGCTTTTGACCAGGAAGCAGAAATCTTAATGGATCCTTTTTCAGCTCTGGTGAATGTGGCACTCAGGGGGTAGGGGAGATTAGGAATAAATGATAGGCAGGTAGCTTGGACTTGACACGGAATGACATGACAAGACTTGCTCTGAAAGGGACTCTGACAGTTTCCTCAGGACCGGCTTCCTCGTTCATCAGAGGGCGCAAGACGGCAACTCAGAAGGAAACCCTTTGATAAAAACAGAATTCCACTGCTCTGTCCCCCTGCAGCCCTTGGAGTAAAGAGAACTATGTCAGGAACCAAGGAAACTGCACTCATAGATCCAGGCTCAAAATGATGCTTTCCTCCCTTCCTGCAAGGGAAGGTAAGACGAGCCAGAGGCCAGACTCCACAGAATCCTCTCTTGCCCCACTTCCCCGGCTTCCCCTATCTCTCCTAGCCCTGATGCTCCAAGCAGAACCAGGGGTGCATCAGGCCTGGGGAAGCTGGCTGGGCTTTGATCAGTCATTAGGATCCCCATGCTGGTTTCATTAACAAGGCAGAAGGGGGTGGATGGGGCCCCTGGCTGTGAATGGCCTCCATCCAGGCCGTGCAGCTGTGCCGGGCAAGCAGGTTCAGATGTTGTCACACTCCTTTACATCCCTCTCATCTCTTTAAGGCCAGGAGCCCCCTGCCTTGCAGGGTCCTCTGCTCATCTGCCTGTGAAACACATTCACTTTGCAGCATAGAGTTAATTCATCTGCTTTGAAAGTTCTCCTAAGCCTTTTCTGTAGCTATGATTGACAGTTCCCCCTGCCCCTGGGGGCAACACCCGAGGGACCATATGGGAGACCCATCTTCCGTCGATTTGACTCATCAAAACAGATTCTTCTCTCTCTTTTATTTTGTTGTGGGTCTTTCTTCCCTTTATATTCCGTGACCTTTCTCCATGCCTGCTTGGGCCACCCATATCTTTAGACCTGGATTCTTCATTGCAGAAAAGGCAAAAGCAAACTCCAGGTCTAGCTGGACCCTTTCTGCCCCTGCATAAAAGATGATGGACTGGTCCCAGGACTAGAAAGCCCGTAATAAACATGCTCAGAACCTAGTTTAGGTTTTGCTGTTGATTAACTTACTACTTCAGTTTCTGCCATCACCAGAAACAGAGATCTTATTGTCTTACTTCCTGTCTCCAAGCAGGACAAGTATCCCAAACAGCTACAAAAATAGTTAGCAGCCCAAGGATGCAAAGCCTAAAATAAATCAGGGAACAGGTGATTCAAGTCAACAGCAGGGCTGAGGAGCACTGTACATGCTGTGTCCTTTCCTATGCCATCTTTGGAGACTCGGTGTCCCTGGGACCTAGCAGGAGGGGCTAGGTGAGTAAGACACCAGGATTCCTGTTGCTCTTGGAGTTGGTGGTCTGGAGAGTAGGATGTCCACCACAGCAGGCAGCCAAGCATCTTGGGACGACCCTCGCCCTGTTTCTGCTATAGTCCACAAACCCGGGCAAGTCATTTCAGTAACGATCGCTTGCATTCGCTCATCTTCTTGAACAAACGCTGAGTGCTTCCTGCAGGCCTTGCCAACTGTGTGCTATGTGTTGGAAGTGTAGAATTAAGAGTTCCTGTCCCAGCGGGGCCTTGGTTTTTGCAGGGGTCAAGAGGAACTTCTGCCCTTCTTGCCTTTCACCTGTGAACGCTGTAGTATGAACCTGGGGTGTGGGTTTCTCGGCGTCTGCTCAGCCATGCTGGGGTTTGATTCCTCACTGCATCTTCTGCACATCTCTCTGGCCCAGATGGGATTGAACTTTAATTACTTTTTTATTAGGAACACAATTGGCATATCAGATATGTTTTTCCAGCTAAGAACACACACACACACATGGATAGACACATGCACACAATCAGACTCTGTTAGGCTCCCCAAAGGGTCTATTGGAAATCATTGACTGGCTTGGGACTATGACAGAAGTGAGCGATCCTGTGGAAATAAGTGGGAAGGAGGGGAGTGGTCACATTCCCCCCCCCCCCAAACTGTACAAAGCTGAGACCTATGAGACAGGGTTTCCATCCCTTTCCCGGCCTCTCTTATAGCTTCCTGTCAGTGATGTTCCAGGTACGCAGTTAGGAGGATGGGGGAGGCTGCAACTGATAAGACTCCCTTTTCTAAGCCACTGCCTATAAGGCCCTGTGTAATGAGTTCATTAGTCCAGACCCCTCCCTCCATTGAGCAGCACCCTATCTCTTCTGTGGACTTGTCTGGCCCAGGGATCCTGTGGAGAGGACTCAGGCCTTTTGTCCCAGGAACTCTTCCTGCCAGGTACTGCCTGATTCTGTCAATGCTCCCTCTCCCTGCAGGTATCTTGAGCATCTTGCTTGTCCAGAGCATTTTAACTATCACTCACTAATTCTGTCCACTATTCATTTAATATCACAGATGTTGAGAGTGGGTACAGATACAGACAGGCAGGGGCCGAGGGTACCTGATCCTGCAGAATGTGGAAGAAAGAATGGATTCTTGGGAGAGGAAGTGAGGATGCTTCCTACAGAGGCAGCCATGGGAATCATCAGCCATTTTCGGGCAGCCCAGAGCCCTGGGGTGTGAGGGATAAGAGTGTGGAGAAGAGTGCTGGTCTCCTTTGCTGGGGTTCAGTGAACAGACCCCAGCTTTGAAAACTCTGAATTCATTATTTACCTCTTCGGAGAGTGTAGGCACTGGCCAAGCCTGATGCTGCCTCCCACCTGTTCTGCCCAAATGGCTTCAAGTAATGACCCTCTCCCAGGCAGGTCTCTTTTGGTTTTTCTGTGTGTAGCTCTGACTGTCCTGGAACTCACTCTGTAGACCAGGCTGGTCTTGAACTCACTGAGTTCAACTCCCACCTCTGCCTCCCAAGTGCTGGGTTTAAAGGGCGCTGTCACCACTCGGCCCCAGATAGGTCTTCGAGCAGTCTCTGGGTGCTAGGAAAATGAACCCATGCTGGCTTTTTCCTGCACTAGAGGGGGTGCCGGTTACTGGCTGGAGCTTTTGAAGCCCTTGGTGGGCTGGACCCGTTCAGAATCTGTTGGGCTCCATTAGGACTGCTCATCCTGACTTTCTCCTGCCAGGTCTAGGGCTCAGAGGAGGTTGGGAAAGGGATGTGTCTTAAAAGTGTCTGTGCTGAGAAGTTACAGGTATGGGTGAATCAAGGTTTGTAGCAAGGAATCTGAAGGAGATGTATGATCAAAGACACACAAGAACAATACTGTGTGTAGTGAAGAAACCCAGGAGGTGTGGGTCCTGGAAGGGCATGGCAGAGGGTGGGGCATGGATTCCGAGAAGACAAAAGAAAGATAAAAGAAGACTGAAAAAAGAAAGAATCCACAGCCCTTAGCCAAGGGTAGCTCATGGGGAAAGCACTTGCCTAGCATGCACAAGGCCCTGGGTTCGGTCCCCAGCACTGCAGGTAAACCCAGAAAGTGCAATGGAGCAGTTAGCAGAGCGCCCATGCTTTGTCATGCTCCTGTGTGCCCTCCTGATAGAAATGGAGAGAGTAGTGTTCATCTTTGCAACTGAGAGGGCACCTGGGACTCACTAGAACTGAGTCCCCTGCACAGGGGACGGTTGATGACTGGTGATGTTTGTTTCTATCATTCTATGGCCCCACTTCCCTGGGAGTATTACAGAGTGGGTTCTTTTGGCGGAGGTATACCGATGTCACAGGACCCCAGGGAAGACCCACAGAGGAGAAGAGAAGCAACCAGCTAGTGGGGTACAGGATTTAAGGTACAAGGATTATGTTAACAGCCACTGCCATGTTGAGGCTTATTAAGTTCCAGCTGCTTCTCCATGCATTACCTCATTTCATTCTAACCACCTCTCACCGTAAGTATAAAGAATTCTTCCCATTTTATAGACAGGGATCAGAAAGGTTGAAGAAGTTGCCCAAGTCTCACAGGCAGAAAGAGCCTGTGTAAAAGAGATGCCCACCTCAGCACATCCTGCTGAGATCCATTAGCTCCAGTTCTTGACAAGGTGCCCACTGCTCCAATCCGTGTGTGGTCAGAGACTTCCCCCATTATGATCCGAGGCCTTTGGGGTCAGCTAGAAAGGTAGCCAGCTGCTCCTCACCATCCACTCCTAAGTTCCATAGAGTTTGGGTGGCCACTGTGTCAGACAGCGGCGCTACAGCAATACACAGGCGAGACCTGGCCTCTGCCCTCACGCATCCTCCAGTCTGACAGGAGAGCCAGACAAGCTGGCAGATCATTGGAACCATGCTACCCAGTCATGCAAGCACGGAGCAGGTGTCCTGCCCACTCTGAGATGTCTCTGTCAGGACCACAAAGGGACAGCTGCCCTCTCAGCAGGGATAGAGGGCAAGGAATATCACTCCCGTTCCTCCGATAATGCATCAGAAGGGAAAGTTACACAGGCAAAGGTGCCCAGCAGTCAGCATCAAGGGTGAGATCCAGGGCTTCTTTTGTGTGATGCCCATACCCCTGCTCTCCGCAGTGCACAGCGCCTTTCTAGGGAGACTTTGCTGGGGTTCTCTACTCAAGGCTAGGGCCTTCCACCTCTGTGATATCAGAGCAGAATTCCCAGTGGGCTCTGGCTGTTGGCAGCAATTCAGAGCTCAGGGTTGATGCCCCTAGTCATCCGCTTTTTTCTCGAGCTTCGGGTCCCTGGAGGGTCCATCCTTCTGCGGCCTCCAAGAGAAAAAGCAGCACAGCAGTAGGCCACTTTGGGCTAATAAGCCCTCCACACTTCTCTACTTAGGCTCCACCTGTTAGAAGGGCTTTCAGCACAGTCACTGTTGGGGAAATTGACTTGAAATTCTGTGCGAGAAATCTGTAGGGCGACAGACACCGGCAACAAGGATCTCCAGGAGTTTCGTCAGCATCTAGGCGAATAATAAAAGGCTGCAGCAGGCTCTCATACTGAAGAGCAATTCTGTGCCGTTCCCCTGTCCACTTTAAGACAAGAAAACAGACGTGCACGCAGCTGACGAAACTGGAGAAGGGAGGTGCTTAATGGGAAAGGTGTCATGCAAGCACTAGAGAAGGCAGCCAGATTGGCACCTTCTGGCCTCTTTTACATCCATCCAGACATTCCTCTACTCATCCTGGCATGAAGACAAGACTGTCAGAAGAGTTGGCTCTCTTAGCTCCCCTAGATATGGTATATCTATTCATGTATTTCATGAGCCTCAACTCTTCCCACTTAGAGGAGGGAGAGAGGAGAAATCACTTAAGAACTGGGACGAGGGAGCTGAAGAGATGGCTCAGAGGCTAAGAGCACCTGTTGCTCTCCAGAGGAGCTAGGCTGGAGTCAGCGCACCCACGTGGCAGCTCACAAGGGTCTGCAACTGCAGTTACAGAGGCTCTGACATCCTCTTCTGGTCTCTGAGGACACCAGGCATGCATGTGGTGCACAAGCTTACATATAGGGAAATCATCCACGCTCACACCAGAAGGAAGAAGGAGGCAGCACGGGAGAATGACTGGGACGGGAGTCCCTGAGCTCTGGGGTTTGGCACTGGTTCCATGTTGGGGACCCAGAGAAGCTTGGTAATTTTCACGTTGAAGAAAGGGAAGCAGGCAGGTGCCGGTCTCGGGGTCTTCACCCACAGCTAAGAGAAGAGGCAAGAATCACATAGATGGGCCACCACCATCTTGCCCTTTCCCCTAGACATGATCTTGTCCTCTTAATGAGGCCTCACAGCCTGTGGAGCAGGAATTTTTTCCACATTGGGAAATACAATAATGTCAGGAGACTTGTGCCAAAACATGTCACTAAGAACCTATAGAGGATCATCAACTCCAGGCCTGGTTCAGGCTGCTTTACTAGCCTGAGTCTTTTCTGATCCCCTAGTCTGCTCTAAGGGCATTGTTCAACTCTGCCTTCCTCCTCCTCTCTGTCCTAACCTCCTCTACCTTTAAAGGGATGGTGCTGCATGTTTGTGTTAGTGCCATCCCTGCCTCATCCCCAGTGAGCCAGGTAGAATTTCCTTAAAGGAAACACCAGGGTCTGGAGTGGCTTTGAGACAAGCTGGGAATGTACTGAATGGCCTTGTGGATGGATACGAAGGCTAGTTTCCTCCCATGTCAGGCCGAGGAGAGTGGAAGGAAGTCTCTTGGGGAGTATCCTGGAATTAGTGGTGTGCTGGTGAATAACTAACAGTCGGCTCTTGGGGCAGGGGTTGGAGAGGAAGGTTCAGCCCTGATTTGCACCATTCACCAATTTCCTTGCGGTAAGTGCTCCCACCGTGGCCAATTTCAAGGCACCCAGACGTCAACCAGCTTGCAAAATTCCCGAAAACTTCAACCATCAGTTTTCACAGGCCGTTCCATGAGGCCATTTAACAGCCATGTCCTGCCCTGCTTCACCCAGATTCTGCCCCTGCTCCTACTCTTTAGACTTTACTGCCCCTAAAGTGGATTTCAAATTACCCCATATCCCTGTAGAGCCTCTGGCCTTGTGAACAGTGACTGGTCCTATTTGAATTCCAGGTCTTTGGAAATGGCTAGCCAAAGAAATCTGTTTGGAAGTAAACATTCATCCTCCAAACCTGAAAGAAAAGCAGACTTTGCTGGATCAGCCCCCATGAGACACTTAACTCTGAGCCATCCTCCTTCTCAAACCAGCTCTGGTCTCTCCCACCCTCTAACAGTCTCTTGGGGTCTCTCGGGAGATCTGCAAATGGCCGATTTTGATTTAATTTTTATTCTGAGCATTCATCTTTATCCCATCAGGGCCTTCCACTACCTTTCCCCAATCAGGCAGAGGAGTACCTCCCTCACGCTTCTCTGCTCCACGGGCTCATCTTAGTAGAGGCCTCTGGATGCCTTCAAGGACACCAGACAATTTACTTAGTGGGCACAGCCGAGTGTACCGGTGCATTGACATTTTCCCCTCGGATAAGCTTTGTGGTTGTGCTTGCTTCAGAACTAGAGTACATTCTACAACTCCCGTGTTCCATCATAACCCCCTCATTCAGATATTGAGGGGGGAATCTCACGTCTCCCCCATTTCCCCTGCTTACCAAACCATGCTTCCACATGCAACAGCATGCTTCCACATGCAACGTCTTTCAGGTAGTCTTCATGCAACAAACTACAGGGTCCCTTTACCACGCTGGACAGCTGTCCTCCGAATGTGCCTCCATGTACTTGTTTAATCCGAGGGGAAAGAGGATCCTAACCCCCTCACTCTGTGCACTGGGCTTTCATTAGTGCGTCCTCAGATAGCATTACTTCATGTTAAGATTTGCTTGTTCCTTGTTCACAGACACATTACACCTGGGCTATATCGAGCTAGCCACCAGCTAATGCATTGATACCAACCCTGTATCCCCTGTTCTGCACGTACACTATTGATTATGTTTTATTTTTAGAAATGTTCAATTTAAACTTATTAGATGAAAAATAATCTTATTAGGCTTACCCTATCGTCCAAATCTGTAAAGACCTTTTGGGTCCAAGTTTCTCATCATCCGCAAATTAGTTGAACATTTCCTTAGACAGCGATTCCCTCACCAAGAAAAATGTTTTTAAAAAAAGAAAGAAAAACAAAAAGAAAAGAAAACCAAAAGAATGCATGTAGCCTTTGCCTAGAAACTTCCCAGATGCTGACGTCCGTCCTTTAATTATCGTCGGTGAGGTATAGTTCACTGTCCAAGCGATTGTCCACCGGGCCACATACAGTGGGAGATGCGTTTCCTGGGAGAATTACACTGTAATTCCCTCATCTGCCAGTTTAATGATCTTGCCGAATTCTCCAAGCTGCCTGCACTGCTCTCGGCAAGCCCAGAGCGTTGCGCAGTGCTTAGTATGTGGCAGGGACTCTGGAAGCACCTGCAAACATGCCCATTGGAGGGGACCAATGAGAGAACTGGGGCCAGACCAGGGTGACAGGGACCACCGTCTTCACTGTGTATCCTCTCTCTGTGGCGGGAAGTCTAATACAAGGGCCAGACCAGGGTGACGAAGACCACTGTCGTCTTCACTGCGTATGTCCTCTTTCTGTGGCGGGAAGTCTAATGCAATATTACCTCACTCTTCGTCCATGTGGCACCTCTTTAAAGACCACCAATCCTAAATGCATACTGATGAGAAAACAGGAGCTTAGGCAATTTAAGGGATTTGTCTCAGGTCAAAGGTTAATAAAGGGACAAGCAATTGTCTGCTGGCTTCGAGGCACTATGCGCTCTACCAAGCCCCCTCAGCAACCAGTTTGCACATGTATCCCATAGTGGCAGGGATGTTTCTTTTTGACAAAAATGATACAGTATAGTAAAACATATTTTTTACAGTGACTCATTTATCCCCTGTCATTCATTAATCCCTTGATTCAACATTCATCTAATACTAGTGATGGAATCCAACTGCTATGAGCCCTCCTTGAGTTTTAGAGAGGGGTGGGGAGAAAACAATCAAATATACATATAGCTTATGGTCACGGTGAGGAATAGATAGGGAGAATAAAGCAAGGGGAGTGGGGAAAAGGGCCGAGTTTTTCTTTAAAGGTTGGCACCTGGGGATATACACATAGCAATTATATGCTATGTTCACAAAACCCTTTTTCTTCTATAAAGCAGGGACATAGGTCCTATTAGGAATGCCCAAGCCATGATTCTGAATATTCATTCATTTATTCATTGACTCTCTTTCTTGACAATTTTTTTTCATACCTCAGTCATTTTTATTTAAATATGGTCAGTTGAGTGCAAGTGGTGGTGACTAGGGCAATAGAGTCAGAGCCAGATGTGTGCTCTGTCCAAGAACAATGTGACGAGGGCTATCATGGTGTCAGGGCTAGGTGGATGGAGGAGAACCTCAGATATGTTGACATGTCACCATCTTAGGGGTCCATTTAACTAAGAGAACACAATAGAATTAAATTCGGTTGTAATGCTTTTCAAATTTTTAGAGATATTGGACAATTTCTTTAAATGAAATTTAGTCAGAAAACTCAATATATTATATTAAAAGGAATTGGTATAGTTAGTATAGAATTGTTTAGAATAGTTTGGAATTGTTTACAATAGTTTATTGCATTGTAGTTTTGTGGGTTTTTTTGTTTGTTTGTTTTCACCTCTGGGCAACGATAACAACATTTACAGTAAGAACTAGTTCTCAGGTCAAGACCCAGAAGCTACACCTATAATCCCAGTGTTTGGGAAGTGGAAACAGGTAGCTTACACATTCAAGATGAGCTCGGTAGCAGATCAAGTTTTAAAGCAGCCTGGGCTACAAGAGATCCTGTCTCAGTGAAATAAAATAAATTTATCTGTTTTCAAAGTGTGTTGGGCATCCATTCCCTGGTTACTAAGTTGTTTTCTAGACCATATTCATTTAAACAAATGAGAAGACTGCGTTACTGCCCGCTGTAGCAGATGCATTGCATAGGTGCAGCTCTCCTGCCCACATTCTCCCTCCCAGGCACAGCACAGCCCAAGGAAGACCTCTCATTCCATCTAATCTGCCTTCCTTTTTCTTCTCTCTGCAGATGACAGCCACTACCCAGCCACCTTCCAAGGCCCAGCCTGTCCACATCTCAGCACCCTCAGCTACTGCCAGCACGCCTGTGCCCAGTGCCCCCATCGATCCCCAGGCCCAGCTGGAGGCTGACAAGCGAGCTGTGTACAGGTAGGGGACTCTCCAGCCGGTCTCGGCCGAGAGATGCAGGTCAGAAGGCACAGAGGTTAGGCTCATCAACAGTGATGGCCAGCAGCGGCTTGCCTGAGCACCCCTCAATTCAGAATCCACTTACCCTGCCCCCAGCTGGCCACTGTGGGTCTGCTCTGCTTGCAGGAAGTATCTGTGGGCGATAGGAAAGGCTGGACAGTGTCAGCCACGAGGACGCCCTTACCATCTCAAGTGGGAAGATAGCCCCTAATGAAATCAGAAACCCTCCGTTCAGCTAAGCAAACTCTCTCTTCGCCATGTTTTCTCATTGCCTTCACTCTAACAAGCTCTCCCTATTTGCATACACACAGTTTGTTCGCTACCAAGTTGTAGACGGTGCAATCAGATGCCTGGTGAGCTTGTTAAAACACACAGTCCCTCGGCTACAAGTCCAGACAGGTTGAATCAGTTGGTCAGTCAACAAGAAGAGGGATCTGAGTTGTCTTTGTCAGCATTGAACTTGATGCAGCTAGCTGTTCCTCGGACTGACTCAGATCCATGCTGCCTTGCAATAGACATTGTATGTGACTGTGTGGGTCCTGGTTCTTCCCCAGAGTGAGAGCTTGCTGAGAGCAGGTAGCTTGTTCCTCTCATTCTGCTTGCACCATGTACCCAGGGCAGCATCCTGAATGAGAAGATGGTGAAGCTCAGGGAAATACCCACTTGCCTTCATGAACTCTAGTTCTAGTGTGTGTGGTTGGAGAAGAAGGTGCAGTTATCTAAAAGCAGACCTGAATGAGATTTTTATTGTCATTTGTTCATGAGGATCCCACGGTACAAAGGGAAGATGCCCAAGACTGCACTTGGTGTTGAGGCTGGGCTCTGGCTTGCACTCACCTCTGCAAGTTCGCATGTTCCCATGCACCAGCAAGTGCAACTTACCCTGGCAGGATACATCACAGCTAATGCAAGTAACCAGGGGAATGATGCACCCCAGACAGACAAACAGGAAGACAAATGAATAGGAAGAGTGATTCCTTTCTTTCCCTACACCCCAAAGACAATGCCTTTATGATAATGGTAGCAATTAGTGATGTTATTATCATTATAGCAGCATTATTTTTAGTTGCTCAGATAAGCTGATTGCCTCTAATGCCAACACCTAGGCCTTGCAGAAAAGTAAAACAGTACCTGGTCCCTGCCTGTGCAATGCACAAGCCAGGCCCACTGCCTGTGGATTCAGAGCTCTGCCCAGAGAATTCTGGAATCTGTTCATAGTAACTGGTGTTGGTAGCTCTTGGGGAGGACAAAGGGGCCTCCCTTGGTGTCCTCTCTCCCTCCCTCCCTCATACTCTCCTACTGAATCATTGCTATTAATATTGCAGGCACTATGCTGGACTCCTGGGAAAGAGGGTGAGGTAGGAAGGTAAACACAAGTGTGCTTGTCACCCCAGGACCCAATAGATATGCAAATAAGAAGGCACCACTGTGTACTCAGAGCAATTGGGCAGATTTCCTTTGGGAGGCGGTGTTTGTGGCTGGTCTTATTGGCGGAGCAAGAGACTCCACCAGCTGGAGAAAAGTGTAGGCTAGCCCTTTCAGGCTAAACAGAACTTGCTGTTACAGGGTCAGGATCAGCCCACGGCAAAAGCAGCTGCAGCTGGAAAGAGGGATTTCACAGCTGCCTGTCCGTGAGCCTGGCTAACTCTTGTGTGCCTTTGTGAGTGTGTGAGCAGCTTGAGAAGGAAGAGGAAGTAAATGACCTCTGAAAGCCATCCAGTGGCCCTATGGCTCAGGCTTACACTTGGAGTATTCTATTTAGATTGCTATTCCAGATGTGGTCTGTGGGCCAACAGCAGCGTATTAAATAAGTGAGAACTGATTAGAAAGGCCGTGTCTCAGGATCCCCCCCCCAAACCTCCGGATTCGACATGGTCTTGGGGGATTCATATGCTCGTGAGAGGCTCATCCTGTGCCTTTTCACAGAACCATACCAAGGGGGTGTGTAGTGAGCATGGATCATCAAGAGTGTCTCTGGTTAAGAGGATCTTTGCAGGCTGGAGAGATGGCTCAGGGGTCAGAGACCCTGGTTGCTTTTCCAGAAGACTCATTGATTCTCAGTACCCACATGGCAGCTCACAAAAGTCTGTAACTCCAGTTCCAGGAGGTCCAATGGCTTCTTCTGGCTTTGTGGTTCAGGCAAAGCATTCATATACTTAAAATAATAATTTTTAAAAAAAAAGGTGCTCTTTGGGAGAAACCATCAGAGAGGCTAAGGTGGGGTGCTGAGAAGACAGTGCACACATAAACATAAAGCCCCCCACTCCCACCCCACTGGTCTCCTGCTCGATCTCATTGTTGCCCCTAGGCCACAAACACAATTACCATTGTGCATCCAATCATGCTATCTGCTAGGCATAAAAAGTTTCTGGAGGCTCAGGCTTGTGCTCCTACCACTCACTGAGCTTCAGGTCCATGAGAGACTCAAGCAGCATGTTTAATAAGAGTTAATGAGGCAACCAGGTAAGCACCTGGCACCGTGGTTGGCGTAAAGCAAAACTGTGCTTCACAAGGCCATCACATCCATGGGCGCCAAGTCCTTCCCAAGATTCCAGGCTCACGCTGCACCCAAGCCAAGCTGCAGGAGAGGTGACCCACTGCTCCCCAAGACCTGTCCACTGTGTCCCTTGAAGTAGGCGCAGAACTTCCTTCAGTTAGCACTTTTTCCTGCTCACTCTTTTTCTTCCCTGGGGCTAACCCAACAAAAGCCCTGAGCATTTGCCCAAGGTAGGCTGTGGCCTTCTGACCCAGGAGAGGCACTCCTAGGCAAACATGGCTGGATAGGTTGGAGCTAACACCTATTCTATTGTCCAGCTCCCCAGCTCTCCAGCCCTATTGCTGGAGGCCCAGAGTCCCAGAGTGGCTCCTGCATTCACACCTCTCCTACCAGTACCAGTAGCCCTCTCAGCAGCCATTGCTTGAATGCCCAGGCTCCTGTAGGGTCGGTAATTTTAATTAGATTTGCCTGCCCGGGGCAGTTTGGTTGTTCCAAACCCATCAAGGAGTCCACATTTTATATCAATAAATATAATAAGACCTTTCCCATTCAGATTAGTGCTACTTTTTTGGAAGTCTACCCTGTGGCCCCTTCTAGGACTATAGATGGAGGAAGATGGGGGAGGCTGCCCACCCCCCACCGATACAGCCCCTGCTGACAGGCAGAGGGGCAGTGTGACAAAGGGAAGGGAGCCTGCCAGTGTCCCCAAGGTTTTATTTGTGTATAAGGATGTGTTAATGAAATGTATTGGTTCCCTTCTGATCTGGAGGCTGGGGGAGGGGTCGAGCAGAACTTGTCTTTAATTGGATCATACCAGAGCATCATCTGGGCTAATCAGCAAGGCAACCAGGAGCTCCGGCTCAGATTAATGATTTCAGTCTAATCCAAGCAGATCCCATGATTGGATACACATCCCGGGTAATTGTGTTTGTGGCCCAGGAGCAATGATGAGAGGGAACAGGAAGAGGGGAGGCTTGTGGAGTAGGAGGCTTTAAGTTCGGATGGTCCTCGGTTTTCTCAGCCCCCACCGCAACGCTGATGTTTCCTTCTTCCAGAGAAGTTCAAATGTAACTTGGACTGCAGCACCCCACCTGCCGCGCGGCTGAACGATGGTCAGGTGTCGGGTGCAGTTTGAGACGGAGGGATTAGGAGGCAGAACAGAGACGGGGCCAAGAGGGTGAGGTTAATCCAGCTTTCACTCCCCCTCCTCCCCTCCAGTCTCCTTCGCTCCCCTTTGAAGTGTGTGGGTTCCCATGGAAACCGCGATGTCCTGGGGAGCAGAAGAGTGGCAGGGAGCTAGGCTGGCCAGGTGCGAGGGTGGGGGAGGAGGGCGACTTTGCCGAGCATGCTCAGCAAAAGTCTGGGCTGCCTCTCCTTTGGTGGGAGAACCCTCAGAGGTGTGACCCACGGGCAGCGCTGAAGTTACCTGTGATAAAGACGTGTGGGCCGGGGCCCGGATAGGAAGAAAAGAGTAAAACGGTTGTGCTTCGCTTCCCCGCGGAAAAGCACTAGAGGGTCAGCTGCAGGATCAGCCAGAGAGGGTGACTCCTCTTCTCTGCCCCGTGTTCCCTTGTGCCATTACAATTAAATTAATTGGATTAACGTCTGGGATTAACATTCCCGTGCCCTCCACTCGCTAGACTGTTAACTCCATGAGGACAGGGTTGGGTCCCTGTCAATCTTGCTCATTGCTCTGTCCCCAACACTTCACACAAACCAACCTTAGCAATGTAGGCAAAGAGGGTGTTATAATACTTGTTGAGGGCACTAATTAAAAAGGTTAGACAGTGCTCCATAAATACACCATGCCCTAGGTTGATGTGCAGGCAAGTGGCTGGGGCGGGGAGAGTCTAGTAGCATTTGCCAACTTCTGTGGTGTAAATGCTCCTTCCATGACCCACTCAAAAGGGCTACTGAAGGGTTGAAAGAGATCCACAGGACTCAGTCTTGCCAGGATGAAGTACAATCCCCACACGAGGAGCCAGATCACAGATGCACAGTCCCTATTTACAAACGGGAGAAGGGAAATAATCCTCCGTGCAGATTCTGTGGAGTAGCCTTCAAAGGTCTTCATCCTATCTTGGTTCTGTCCTCTCGGGTCTAACATGAAAATCTTTGTTTGCAGTGTTCTGTCTTTAATGACTTAATGCTTCAAAAAGTGCTGAGGGTGGAGTAAGCGCCCGCCGTCTAAGTGCATTAGTACCATGGTGCTCCAACTGAACCCCGAGGCAGAGAGTTTTCTCCTTTGGGGACTCTACATAATGCTTTTCGGTGTGCTTGCTCAAGCCACCTCTCAGCATCCACCCTTGCCCAAGTGCCTTTGCTGGCTTCCCAGTGAGCAAACACCAGAAGCCCTGCCTTCAACCATTCTTTTCGTCTCCTCTTTCTTTTCTCCTGTCTTAGAATCTTGGCTTTTGCATACAACATACATGACTCTTCAGATCAGTTCCGGATCCCAGGAGCCAATTAGCTGGGAGCTTCCACCCAGGTGTGCCCTACCCCCTGAGATCTCGTGCCAAGTCCAGCTGTCACTCAATAGAGCAAGGTGCATTCCTAAAGCGCTATGTATATTACGCTCTCTCGTTCCTCTTGCAGCCAGACTGGGTTCCTCTCAAATCCGCACCTGTCAGAGAAGGGAGGAAACAGGACAGCCAGCAGCATTCAGATCACTCCCATGAGACCATCCTAAAGGTCACCGAATCCCAAGCCTTGATCCTGACAGTCCTTTTAGCTGGAGGTGCAAATTCAGCCTAGCAACCCATGCTAGGCAGGGGAAATAGAATAATGTTCTAGAAATAGATGTGGCAATAACTAACTTTGTCACCTTGGGTGAGTTAATCTCTCCCAGCCTCCATCTTCTCAACCGGAGAAAACACTAATAGTCAGGGTAAAGTTACGGAGCATTCGGTGACGCCCAGTGCAGGGAGCTGTGTGTGCTTGGTGGCCTGGAGGGTCTTAAGCACCGGCCCAGCTCTGTGGCTTCGGCCAACTCAGTCTGAAACATTCAGTGATGTAGGACAACAGCCTTGGCACCTGCCTGCTTCACACTCTGGCTCCACAACTGGGCACTAAGTCGTTCTATGTCCCGGCTCCCTCCTCTGTGAATGGGAGCAAAAGTAATACTATCTTTTCGTCGGGGCTGCCACAGGGATTAGATTGGCACAGGCCAAGGTTTAGTAAAGAACCTGGGTGGGGGCGGGTGCTGAGGAGAGGCTCAAGAATAAAGTGCTCGCCGCTCAAGCATGGAGACCTGAGTTTGGATCAAAAAGAGAGAGAGCGAAACAGAGACAGAGTCAGAGACAGAGGGGAAAAGGCAGTGCTTGTTTGTAACTGAGTGATGGGGTTGCTTGGGTAGGTGGACCCTGGGCACTCACTGGCCAGCCTCTTTAGGGTTCAGGGTCAGTGAGAGACCCTGACTCAAAAACTAAGGTGGGGAGGAACAAAAGAGATCTGCCATCTCCCTCTGGCTGCCAGGGGCAGGTCTACTCCCCCACACTAGTGCACAAGTACACCCCACGTGCACATCTGGCAGATGGGAAGCCGTCTCTGTAGGTGTCCGCTCTGGAAAATTGAAGCAAGCAGGGTCAGTAGGACGAGGAAGTCAAGGGCAGGGGCTACGAAGATGAGAGGGGGCTCCTACTCACAATGCTATTCAATTAAGCATTTATTTAGTGTGCTGTGGGATGTAAAACATCGTATTGAGTCCTGAAGGCATTACAAACGAGGAATGAACAGGGAGGGAGGAGAGTAGACGCAGAAAGTAGCTGAAGGGTGAACCCTGCACCATAGCAAGGGCTCCAAAATGCATCCGAGTGTCTAACTTAGGCATGGGCCCTGTGCGGGAGAGTCACACTGCTTTTTCCGAGGGAGGCGAATCCTGAGAGAACTGTCCTTCCAGGGGCTGGGCTGGGAGATGCGAGAAAGCCAGTGTCCCCACAATCAGGCTGGACAAGGGGGCAGGGGTCCTGTTGTGACTACCCCCTTCAGCAACTTCCTGGCCAGGGCCCTGGGAACTGCCACTTCCTAACGATGCGTCGCTGAGGGAATTTGTCCACCCTGTGACCAAAGAGTGTTTTGGCTACTACTAAGTGACCCCAGGGGTTAACTCTCTGTCCTCACTGGCACTCTGCTTGGTCATGCATGGAATGTGTTAGATAAGGTATAGCCCCAGAATGGCGTGAGAGAAACGGAGCCATTCCAAGGATGAAGTCGGGACCAGCTCTAGGCCAAGGCCTCTGAAGTACTAGGTACAAGGGACAGATGTTCCGGGCTGTGTCCTTGGCTAGGCTTTATGGGCTAGAAACTTTAGGGACTGTTCCCTGCTCTCTGAAGCAGCTGGGTTTACTGGCATGGGAAAGAAAATCTCAGCTAGTGGCTGTCATCGGGGGCTCCAGACTTCTGAAGCCATTATTTAGGAAGTGACACCAGGCTCTAGTTTCTCTGGTTCCAAGGAAAGCCCATTCTGTTCCCTCCCCACTGGCTTCTGAAGGCTCTCGGCCCAAGCTTGGCTTCTGCACAGGTTCCTGGCAGGCCAGCGGGCTGTAACTGCCTCATTCTGGAGCAGTATGCCCAGAGATGGTAAGTCCTGGGCCTCCACTGCTCACAGTCTTCATCTAGATAGAACTGAACTGTCCTCAGGCTATACAAATACCCCCACCAAGATGTAACTTACCCAGGAATCCAGAAGCCCCAAGAATTATCCTCACAAGGTCATACAGTGTTCAGTACACAGAGACCTCAGTGACCAGTGGCTACAGCCTCTTTATAAAAGAAAGCGAAGCCAGTACTGGGTTTTCCTAGTAGTGCAAATGAAGTGGGGTGGAGTAAGAGCATACTGGGGCTTTAGGGTGTCTTTCTCCAGTGGCTCATTACCACGGTTCAGCTGACCTAAGCCCCCCTCCTTTTTAACCAATGGCCCTCTGCATTTGCTACACACTGATCCATTTCATGGTTATGTGAAAAGAACACAGAGCAAAGCCTGGGTCTCCCGTGTTAGGCTGAGAGCCTAGGTCCTAGTCCCTGGCATCTATCTCAGCCCACAGGCCTGGTCTGGACTTCAAATCCCAGCAGGCCAGGGAGGGGTCAGGACCACTCCTCGGGGTACTTAAATGATCCCCCAAAAGAAGAACACGTGGTCCCCTTTTCTTCCTCCCGGGGGTCGCCTTCCTGCGGCTTCCCGGTTTCCCCCCTCGGGGCCACCCGAGAGCGCAGATCTTCCATTAAACCTGGATATTTCTTAATTTGGTTTGTTTTGATTTGGCTTGACTGGGAATTTTTGCGTCGTCAGAGAGCTCGTTTAGGAATATTCCTAACATTTGGTATTCTTAAAAATACCAAACCCCGGCGGGACCCCAAACGGTGCCGGGTGCCGGCTTCAGAGTCCTACCAGCGGGAGGGCACACGCGGAGCTGGCGGTGGCAGAGGGGAACAGACACATGAACACAGGAAATAGCCATAAGTATTTATTAAGGAAGAGGGAAAAGAAAAGAGAGAAGAGATAAAAGGAGAGAAAAGAAACAAAAGGAGAGAGAGAGGAAACGCGTGCGCACGTCAAGGAAGCAGAATGGGAAGAGACCAAGATGGCGAGGGGCAGGTCAGAGGTAATGGGAGTGGGCGTGGCTGGGGCAGGTACCAAAAGAATAACATCCCGACTCTATCATTGAATGAAATCACTGAACCTCTTCTGAAAGGCCATTCTACTCCATAGAGTAGACATCCAACGAGAAAAATGGGGCTCTGTAAATGCTGAAGTGTGTCCCCACACGGAGAAGTGTTGTTAGCAGAGGATGTACTTCTGGAAACCTAGCTGATAAAGCAGAGATTTCTTGTCTCGATGCTTAAGGATACACAGGACAGCTTGGTTTCTGAACCCAAGATACATAACATTCAAGGATGGTGGAATAAAGAAAGGAAAGAAGTGATCGAAAATTAGCATCTGGGGGTTAGAGAGATGGCTCAGAGGTTAAGAGCACTGACTGCTCTTCCAGAGGTCCTGAGTTCAATTCCCAGCAAAACAAGGTGGCTGTAATGAGATCTGGTGCTCTCCTCTGGCTTGCAGGCATACAGGCAAAACACTGTATAGATAATAAATAAATCTTAAAGAAAAAAAAAAAGAAAGAAAATTAGCATCTGAGGCCCAGCGAGGTGACTCTGTGGTTAAAGGTGCTTGCTGCCAAACCTGACAACTTGAGTTCAATCCTCAGATGCCCACGTGGTGGAAGGACGGAACCAACCCCTGCCAAGCTGTCCTTTGACTGTCCATGAGTACCTGCCCACATATAAATATATATAAACCACATACAAATAAATGAAATAGACGTAAAAATAAAAGTAAAAAATTACCACGTGGGAGAAATGGAAGAGTTTAGCACTTGGGATTTGAATACCCAGGTTTAAGTTTCAAATCACTTATAGATGAAATTACTCAACCACACAGCGTGTGAGTTTGCTAATCAGTAGCATGGGTGTGTAAAGGGCACAGGGGTGGGTTGCCGTGAGTGTGTTTTAAGAGTTCTTTTTAACTGGACTAGTGCCACCAAATATGTGTGAATATGCGTTCAGTCCCTGCCGGTGACCAAGGTAAAAAGGACAGAGCTCCCTTCTCCTCCTCTAACCTGGTCCTCTCCTGCAATACGACCTGTTTGTGAGCTGCCTGGTTTTCTGGTTGCAGGGACAGACCCTCTGACCGCCACTCATTAGCTGCCTAATTTCAGGGAAAGCCGATTATTTTCCGTGCCTGTTACCTCTGCTCTTCATGAAAGGGCTGGGCAGAAGGCCTATGTAAGGTTTTGTTTTTAGATTTTTTGCTCTTGTAGACTAGACTTAACATCCACATTGTTGAGATTTCATATTGATTTTGTTTTTGATGTGCCAGCCCCCCACCCCGTGTGTGTGTGTGTGTGTGTGTGAGTGTGTGTGTGTGTGTGTGTAAGTACACGCGTGTGCGCGCAGGCATTTGGCCTGCCTGGGTCCCACACTCACCGTCCACCCACCTGGGGGAAGAGAGCTGGGCTGCAGCCCAGGAACCCTAACAGATGCAGCTCCGATTTAGTAACAAGAAGCAGTCCTCTCCAAGGCAACCCAGGCGAACATACCGCCCACTGGGCAGGACTAAAAATAATCCTGCATGCTTTCAACGTCACACCTGAAGTAAAAATACATCCAACCAGGGGCTTCTGGCTTGTTCTCCCCCACCCTGCTCTGTTCTCTCCATCTGGTGCTTTCAAAGTTGGGGGGGGGGGTAGAAGCTGAACATGCACCTTTTTTCACACCCCACCCCAAGACCTTCCACCCCTCCCCACCCACATACCCTAGCAGAAGCAGGTCCTGTTGCAGCAGCCATGTCCACAAGCTGTCAGATGGCTAAATCTGACTCAAGCTTGCCCGGTAACAACAGACTCTAAGCCAGAAAGAACGTCAAGCTCCTGTCTCAGAAATCTCATCTCTGTAGTTACCGCTTGCCTCATTTGAGTCTTCCCATTCATTGGTGGTCAGAGCCATATTGATCCCCTGCTACACTCTCTGTTTCTATACTCCTTGGGAATTTAGAAAGTTATCGGGTCACAGACAGCAGTTGTTCACCTCGTGGGAAGGAAAACAGTTCCGTGTGCAGCAACTGTGGTTAGTAGAAATCAACGTCATAGGGAAATAAGGAATTCTTAGTGGTGGTCATTTTTTGATTAAAGGAAAATAAAGTTTTGGCTGGACCTGTAGCTCATGACTTTAAGCCCAGCACTCAGGAGACTGAGATGAGAAGACTGTTGGAGTTCGAGGCCAGACTGAGCTCCATCACAAATGCAAAATCAGCCTGGGGTTCATACAAAACCCTGTCTCATTGACTCCAAAGCAACATAGAGAGCAGGAGATAGCACTTCCAGGAAGCTATTGTGACTGCCGTCAGAGAGACATCAGAAAACAGTGTCCCTGACAGATGACGTGCAGATAAGAACACATCGGAAAATTAGAACGAGCTCCTGGCCGTTCAAAGCACGATGTTGGGCTGGGGAGACGCTTCAGCGGGATAAAGAGCTTGAGTTCGGCTATTCAACTTTCCATGGGAAAGCTGGGAGTAGCAATGCATGACTATAACACCAGCACTGCGCTGGGATGGTGTGACAGGCTGGTCTCTGGGGGATTGCTGGCCAGCCAGCCTAGCTGGATGATGAGCAGTAAGCTCAGCTCAACACATTGTGTCTCAAAGACTAAAGTGAAGATGGACAGAGGAAATTGATCTCTGTCCTCCATGTGTTCATTCAAAAGAGAAAGAAAGAAGCGAAGGAAGGAAAGGAGGGAGGGAGGGAGGAAGTTGGTTTTGCATTCTGAAAATGGCACGCCATCTCTCCCCCCTCTCTTTCTGAGCCTCTATTGAATATAGCACATGGGCTCATTATCCAGGCAAACGAGTCATCAGACGAGGAAAAATAAATGGATGAAAGTGGATGGTATCATTGTTGCTTTGCACAAGGGAGTCCACACACCTCCAGAGGGGCTAAATGAGTATTAACCGCTAGCTTACTCAGTGCCAAAGACTATCAGTCTTCATTTAATTATGCATGGAAGGGATTGTCCCTGTTAAATAAAAGGGGAAACTGAGGCTCAGAGACATTCTGTAAAGCGCCCAAATGTCATGTTCCTGTCTGTCTCCGAAGTCTGTATTTGTTCCAAACTCCCCTGTTTCGCACTCTGAACCATGAGTGAAGTCATGAGAGAACCCCGAGAGTTTCCTGCGGTGACTATGAAAGAATTGGACAGCCTGGTTGTTAGAGCGACCCATAGTGTCTTCACAGAAGAGAGGGTGTGTGGAGTTGGGTTCTGCCAACCAGTAGAAGGAATGCAGGGGCGGGAAGCACCGTGCAAGAAGTCAGTGGGGCCCAGTGCAGAGTCAGAGCCTGGAGCAGTGCCTTCTGGGATATTGTCTCTGTGACCCCTGTGTTCTCTGGCCTGGGATACTAGCAATAAAGCATCCCAATGCCAGCCCCTGGGTCGAGTTTCTGGGAAGGAAGGAAGGCCTTTGGCAGCCATGCGTGGCAATATGGGTAAGCGGTAGCTCTTGCCAGCCCCACCCTTAGTGTCCCACCCCAGCTGGCCCTCTGGCCAACAGGTTAGTGTCTTCTGGAGCAGGCTGACTCTGTCTGTGACTTTGGTCCGTCTAGATTGTTTCCACCCAGAAATATCTATCACGTATCATCCTTTCCACCCTCTGGTCATCATCCCGTCCCATCTGGGAAGGGCTGTCCCTAACTCTTCCCTTTGGAAGGAACCTGGGGCTCTAGGAGGATTGGGCAGTGAGCCTGGGCTCCCTCTGTCCATACCTCAGCAGGATGAATCTGGTTGGGAGGGATGGGGGATGGTACTGAGGGAGTCTGGAGGCTCCTGGGGTGGCCACGGGGGCAAGGAGGAGGTGGACAGCCCAGTCAGGTGGCCACATACTTGGCTGGACCCATAATTGAGGTCTGTAGCCTGGCCAAGGTCACACGAAAAGAAGGGACAGAGACCTGACAGGATTTATCTTCCAGAGAGAGCAAGGACAGTGCCTGGGAGCATCTCTGAGCTCCTCCAATCTGCAGTGGCTTTTTCTGACTGTGTGTCTATTCTGACACTCTTGTTCTTCGTTTTTGACGCCCAGCCTCTCCCAAGCTGTTTGCATCGTTCCCCACCCTGTCTCTCTGTTTCTATTCTTCACTAAGTAGGGGAAAAAATGGTTTAAATTAAAAACAAAAGAAGCAGCACCGTCAAATTGCCTAAGGAGGAAGAAAAAGAAACGGGAAAGGACCCAGCTATCTTTTCTCGAGTCCTTTTCATAAAGAGACACGTGCTGCAGCCACAGAGGGGAACTCAGTCAGACTGGAGTGTAGAAGACTGCCAGGAAAGTTGTGGTCTCCGTCCCGGGTCTTCACAAACTTTCAGGAAACTTTTCAGCCCCAGTCTTTGCAAAGAACCTGTCTCGAAGTGGGAGGGGGACGTGAAAAGGGTGTTGTGGATTCTCGCCAGCTCCCAGAGGCCTCAGCGATGTAGGGTAAGCAACTTCTGACCCTGAAAAAAAGCCTCTTGGTCTTGGTAGAGGGACTATCGCGATCCCAGGGGTCTCGGGCTTTCCTCGCTGAGAGGAGTGGTGAGAACTTCTGCCAAGGGCTTCAGCCAGCACACGGTCCCTGTCTGATCTATCTGCTTTCCCTGGGGAGAGCAGTCCCACCCACCTAACCCCCCACTGGGCGCTCTTGACCGGCGTAGTTGGATGATGTAGAAAACAGGAAGGCAGACGTGTCAGAAGTAATTAAACCAAACGATGACTTAAACCCCTGTAGAAATCAACACATCCGGTTTAATCACCTTCTTAAGCTCGCACAAGGCTGCAATCCTATGGAGAGAGCTTCTTTATTTCTTTGGATCGTTAACAGGAACTGCATACCTTGGGCTTGATTTGAGTTCGGATGCTCCTGGGGAGAGGTGATGAGGGTGGGGGTGGGGCTGGGGGGCACGGAACAGAGAAAAGAAATAATAAAATGTTATTTGAGATCATCCCTTCTTCCCCTCTCCCAGGGACCAGCCTTGTCTCTCCCACCCTCCTGCCTCTGTCCATGCTCCCAGCACCCAGGCGGAGGCACAGTGCTGAATGTGCTAAATTAGGCCATTAGAGAAATTCATTTCTCTTTATTAGTCTGTGTCAAATCCTTTTTATTAGTGGCTGGAAACGACCTCTCTTCTGCAGTAAAATGTCATGCCGGTTCACTCCTTTTATTTGTTCTGCACTGACGAGGCTCAAACTCTCACTGAATTAGTGCAGTGAGATTTATTTCCTCCAAATTTTGAACGGCTTAAGAGAGATTGGGGTGGAAGGGGGCGGTCAGGAGGGAGGTGGCCTGTGGGGAGCCGACTTGGGAAAGGGTGGGAAGGGAGAAGGTGAGCTCCTGTGGAGGTCAAATGTCCTCTGCTCTTTGGAAATAAAGTCTAATGACCATCTCTCATATCTTGTTCGTCTTCCGGGCCCTGGGGACTAAGTCCCCACCCTTGTGTTTCAAGCTTCTAAAGGGTGTTGGTCCAGGGGCGCACGGACCTGGACAGCAGAAGGGAGGGCTCCTTAAAACCTGTGTTTTTGAGCTGGGTGTCCAGCTCAGTAGTAAATCACTCGTCTGCTATGCATGAGACTCTAAGTTTGATTGCCAGCACCAAAAAACAAACATTCTAGCTGGATAAACTGACGTGCTAGAAGCCAAGATCATATATATACATTAGGAAATTCTTCCCCTTATTCCATCCCCAGGGCCGTTTTCATCCCTGGTTGCTTAGATGTCAGCTTCCTTCCATATTAAAGTTGTCCTCTAAGCCTGAAGCAGAAGCTGCTAAGGAGGACCCCTCAATGGGGCCCAACAGGGACTGTGACTTCTCCACTTATCTGAGGATCAGGAAGAATAGCTTAGGAAATACAGTACAAAGCTTAGGCAGACACATGATGGACAAATGCAGAAGGGACAGTGGGCTCACCTGTAACTTCCCTGGGGACAGCCTTAGGGAAGCCCAAAGCCACAACTGCAGTCCTAATACCCATCAGGGCCACTGGTTGCTTGGACTGGTCCTGGAGGTAATGTTGTCTAACCATCCCCATGCAAGTAGGGGACTAGTTCACTGAGTGATCTAGGAGAGCACGTGGGTTCCATGGGTAACCCCATTAGCCTGGCATGGTTTCTGAGGATGGGCTCCTGTGTTAGTGGGATGAGACAGTCACAGGAGCCTGGTGGGATAAGAGAAGGGAGGTTTGGGGTGCTGACAGTGCTGCTCAGCTCCCCAGCTCTGGTCAAGAGCAGGAGGCCAGGACAATCCCATGGACCTTAACCAACATAAAAAGAAAAATACCCCCAAAATGTGGCCCAGCAAGATGGCTCAATGAGTTAAGGCATTTACTGACAAGCCTGGCGACCTGAGTTCAAGCCCCAGGGTTCCACAAAGTAGATGGTGAGAGTCAGCTCCTGTGAGTTGTCCTCTGACCTCAAATGAAAGAACGAGCAAGCAAATGAACGAACAAACAAACAAATAAATAAATGAAATGGAAGAAGGAAAGAAAATACTATCAAACGAAACAAAAAGTCCCACATGTGTCTCCCACAACCATTCTAGGGAGACTGACACGTGCAAGTGTCACACACACAGCGACTCTGCAAAAGAGGGGGATATGGTTCCTCATTATGTTGGACGCCACTGCCTTCTGCCCCATCCCCACCCCTGCAAGCCTGGCTCTGTGGCCCTGTGGCTCTGGCCTGGGCCTACTAAGCATCTCATAGCCTGACGCCTGAGCCGTGTTAGCTCTGTGGTTTCCTCTCCTCTCTGCCCCCATCACACTATCACACCTGACCGCATCACCCACCTCAGAGTTCCTTGCCTTCCTTCTCCCTGCTGAAAACACCTCTCCCTCAGCTCTTCGCATGGTTGCCCCTCATCATTCCAGGCTTAACTTAAATGTCACTTCCTCAGAGAGGCCCTCCCTGACCATTCTAAAAGAAAGCTGCTTGCTCCTCTCCGCAGAGGCAAGAGTAGGAGCAGAGGAAACCTATGCTCGTAGCTGGGGCACTGAATCCCGGCAGGCCCCACCCTCCCACCCCACATGCCACTTATGCTGTGTACGCAGAAAACACAACTCTGCACATGCATTACATACAGGTAAGGCGTATACTACACTTGTGGCATACAAAGCCAGGCCCCCAGCTGCATGCACACAACTCTTTGTGCATATGTACTACATGAACACAAAATCACAAGCACACACAGTGAAACACGCATGCTGACATAGGACAAACACTTGCTCTACAGAGAGCCTGCACTCAACTCCCAGTACACACACGTGCATACACACACACACACGCATGCACACACGCACGCACGCACACACACTCTCCATTTGGCAGCTGCCCACCCTCCCTCCAGCCAGTGAGGAAGGAATGTGCAGTGACCGCATGGCTGCTGTGGGTTGGGGCATGGGCTGCACCCCCACCACCTGGCACGATGCTTCGGATTATTAGTTCCTGGTAATTTAGTGCCCTTGTACAGAGTCGATTTGTGCCTTTCATTCCTAATTGATCTAGTGGCTGTTTAAATGGCAGCAGGCATCTGTTGAGAGTAGGAAGGTTCATAAGGCGCAATAATTCATAACACCGTCTGGAATTTGCCTTTCATGGCCCTCAGCTAAACCACTGCAGGGCTCTGCTTAAATTACAGCCACTGAGGCTTTCTTTGGTATTCCACTCAGGGCCAAGAGAATCTTGCATTAAACTGGGATCAGGTTAGATTAGACTATAATATGCTGCAGTATTGGAGGCTGCAAATGAAGACTTATACTGGAGTTTAACCCCTTCACCTCATGTTCCCTTTGTCTTCAGCCGGGGAGCTAAATTCACCCCATTGTTTTTCCCTGTCAGCTCCTTGCTGGGTGCATTAGAGATCCTGGCAATTCTGGGATGCCCGAGAGTGAACCTTAAATATTGGTCCTCTTTCTTGCATACTCCAAACCCAGTATACAGCCTGGGGGCCCAGTAGTTTATACACCAGCTTCTCTAAACACGGATCAGCTGGTCATCTGAAGTGGGAATAGATCTCCCTTTATCCTCCCACCCTCCTATACTTAAGTGTAGAGACCGAGGCTGGGCAAATATGATTTTATGAGGCTAAGCACTCCTGTCTGGGGTTCTGGGGTGGGACAGACATCAGGGCTTCCCTCAGCCCACTCAGTGATATTGAACTTACTGTGCTGGCTAGAGGCTCGGTTCTGCTCCCAGTGTCTAGTCTCCTCAGGACTTATACTATGTTCCCCAATATGGTTGTCATTAGCCACATGTGACTATTTAAATTTGAATTAATTAAAATTCAATAAAATTAAAGATTCATCATCTTAGTCACACTGGCCGTATTTCAAGTGCTCATTGGCCTCGAGTGGCTAGTGGTTTCTGTGTTAGATGGTGCAAACGGAAGACCATTTGCTTCACTGCAGAAAGTTCTGTAGGAAAGTGCTAGCCGGGCTACCCCTGTGGCAGAGGACCAGCAGGCAGATCCAGCACAGGTTCCTCTTCTTCCTCTCCCATGAAACAGTGCTGCATAGAAAATAAAGAAGCAGATGCTGTGGTCTCAGGAGCCTGATGAGAAAGATCCAAGATGTGCAGATGCTTTCTTAGAACAGGGGAAGGGACTGGGGCTCTCTCCATGCCAGAGTCAACAGCCTAGGCACACATGGGAGTATGTGGTGCAGAAATAAGTGCGATGTGTGGTTATGTCTGCAAATAAGCGTGCAAACATACAACATCTGTGTTCCACAAATGTCTGTGAGGATTCATATACTTCTGCCACACTCTGGATGTTCAGGAGTGAATGGATAGGTTTGATTCCTGATTACTGTCTAGGTGAGTAGGCAAATGAAACAAAAACTCAGAGGTTTGGGAGAGAGATATGGAGACAGTGGGTAGTCAAGGAAGCTTCTAAGAGGTGGTGGTCTCTACACTAAGACACACAGACCCATCTTGATTAAACATTTATGCTCATATAGACTTACCTTAGAAACACACACGCACACACAGTTTATTCATTGACTCCATCTTGAGCGATTTATTAAGTGCCTTCTATGAGTATACATGGCAAGATTCTTGGATACAATAATCATTTACACAGAGACTGTCCTGGAGAAAAACATAGAATGATACAAATAGCCATTAAATTCCAGCCATGCTAAGGATTTGGTGATGGAAGTGCAGGCAGGTTTTACAAAGGCAACTGGGATATTTGATGAAACTGAGTCTGCCAACAGACATGGGCATATGTGGATGAGTTTGGGGCTCATATATTTTACCCAGTGTACACTTGCAAACACACAACCGTTTATACACATCTGTTACCCTCAGCTGGCTTCAGACTGTGTGTGTGTGTGTGTGTGTATGTGTGTGTGTGTGTGCGTTTCTATAATGGGCATATGCAAGATGAAGTACTTAACCTAAATGGTGCTATGAATCTTTGCTTGCATGCCACTTAGTGCTAACATCCACACCCAAGTACTCTCTAGATAGTTCCCACATTTCCTTCCTGGAATCGCTCTGAGTCTGAAATGGACACCAACATCTTTGAAGAGTTATAACCTCTTCATGCAGTTTATCTGACCAAAGGGGAAAGGTAGAAGCCCTTGGAGGCCCCAGAAGTGGGTTCTCCATGCCAGAAAACAAAGTGTTGCCACCTCGGCAGACCTTGGGAACCGGGGACATTCTCAAGGAATTGGACCCTGGGAAAAGGAGTGATGGAACTGCTGGAAAGGGGGTCCCAGCAGCAGCCTGGTCTCTCTGTGCGCATGTGTGAGCTCTTAATGTCCCCACAGGCACCCTCTTTTCCCGCTTCTGACGCTGCTGTTTGAGAAATGTGAACAGGCCACCCAGGGCTCTGAGTGCATCACCTCCGCCAGCTTTGACGTGGACATCGAGAACTTTGTCCACCAGCAGGAGCAGGAACATAAACCCTTCTTCAGCGATGACCCGGAACTGGACAATCTGGTAAAGACCCTCTACCTTACATTCTGGCTGAAGTCTTCTGGTGCTCTGATCCCATTCCAAATCTCCTAAACTAATTTCATTCACTAATCCAACAGAAAGTTGTGAGTGCCCATTGTGGAACCCACACTATGCGCACTGTTTCATGGTTGAGAATCAGTTCAAAGCATTGTTAGTGAAGATTCTAGCAGCAGATTCTGCTGCCTAAGCTTTCTCTGCCTCTAACTATGTGGTGCCAGCATCTGACCCCTGCTGCCTTACAGTTCAAACAAATGGGAGGTGGGGGACTGGCAGCTAGAACGCCAAAGGTAGTTATTCTGAGTCTGCATGGAGGACTGGTGGCCGTGGCAAAGGAGGCAGACAAATGAAGGAAGGTAAGCGGCATGTTCGAGCTTGTCCACACAGGCAAAGACCTGGTCTTACTGGACACAGTAGATCATGCTCCCAAATAGTTTGCCACTCAGGTAATCACGACATCCTGTAAAATACAAGTTCCTGGGCTGCACTAGGGAACTGTGATTCTGCTGATACAAAGGGATCCTGTGACTCTGCATTTTATATTTCCAAGGCAACTGCCATCATTAGCATCCGTGGCTCCTGGGTTGGTTGGAATCTGAAGTTCTCATCTAGCCTGAGAGTTTTATGGAAGAAGTGGGCTGGAGAGCCAGTGTGCTGTCCCTCACGAAGTGTGCTGAGAGCCAGTGTGCTGTTTATCATGATGTGTGTTGGAGAGCCAGTGTGCTGTTTATCATGATGTGTATTGGAGAGACAGTGTGCTGTCCATCATGGGGTGTGCTGAGAGCCAGTGTGCTGTCCATCATGGGGTGTGCTGAGAGCCAGTGTTCTGGTCCCTCATAGAGTGTGCTGAGAGCCGGTGTGCTCGTCCATCATGTCGAGTGGTTCCTGGAAGTAATAACTTCAGGACCTGATGTTTTGTTTTTTGTTTTGCTTGTTTGGTTAGTTGGTTTGGGTTTTTCATGACAGGGTTTCTCTGTGTCACAGCCCTGTTCTGAAACTCCCTTTGCAGACCAGGCTGGCCTTAAACTCACAGAGCTCCAGCTGTCTCACCACCCAAGTGCTGGAATTACAGGTGTGAGCCATCATGGCCTCACAGGACCTGAGTTTTTGATGTTTGTGAACTGTCCAGATTATCACAGTGAATTTGGAAACTCTTCAAATCCGTCCTCCAACACATGCATGCACGCACGCAGGCAGGCACACACGCATGCACGCACTGATTGGTGGTAGTGCTAACCTCTTCCACCCAGAGTTCAGCTGTTATCCGCTCCCCAAAAAAGAACAGAATCCGGAAGCTAAAGTGGCTACAAAAAGAAAGTAAAAGTGCACGCTTATCTCCCAGGCACACATATGCACGAGCACACTTGTGGACACATACACCTACATTTAGTACATATACAGACCGGGTGAATGACTTCAGTATTATTTGGGAGCATGAATTATTCACACCACTGCTTCTTTCCATGTTTGGAGCCTGAGATAGCTGCCACCAGGAGAACCCTGCCTGGCTTGGGATTTTGGGGTGCTGTGATGATTTAAGAATGGGGGCCAACCTCGGACATGGGAGAAGTACTTACTGATCACCAGGAATATTAGTGGAGGCATTGAGAACCCCAAATCTACCTCTGCTCATCCCTGGCCCCTAAAGGGCGGTGAACCCTGGCTACAGCCTCTTGGAGTCTAGGAAAGTTTCCACTGTACTGATCCTCCAGCTGGACTGTGCTGGCAAGGCTGGCTCAGCCCTGCCCTGCTCCTCAGCTAGTGGGAATCAGAAGATTCTGCAGTTTGGAAAGGAATTCCTCAGAATCGGGCTTCAGGCTGCTATGGAGTCAAGAGACAACTCTTTCTCAAAGTCGGGGTAGACTTGGGCCTACTGCACACGTGTGCACACACACACACATGTAATGAGCCTAGCATCATCATTGTCTGTATGATCTTGGTGACTGAATTCCTTTGAAGCTCAGTTTCCTCATCTCTACAGCTAACTGCCCCTAGCTCACGTGACTGTAATAAATTAATGAATGCCTCATAGACTTGGCCTTTAAAAATGCTTTGCATCTGAAAATTAATCTCACTGTGGTAGTGTTTCAGATCCTCAGCCTTTCTGTATCCTGGCTGTCGAAGACACGGTATGGTCTGGATCCTGAAACTTTCGGTGTAGGGTAGGGTGAAATCCAGCAGTGCCCTTTGCCGCTGGTTCCTAGCCCCGTGTCAAAAGGAGGAGACGCAGAGGCCAAGCACAGGAGCCATCATTAGGACAAGAATCGTGTCTCCAGCACAGCCGAGATGCACATAATTAGAAATTAGAAAAAGGTCAGATTCCGTTATTACCAGCTCAATCAGCTGCCGAGTGCCACAGCCAGTTAATCTGGCATCTGTATTTTTTACAACCCCGCACACGTAGCCCAACGGACTGTAACTCTTTCTCCGGACAGATATACTGCGCAGCCGAGCAGGGACATAAAATGAGGGACCCCAAGCAAATGAGCTGAGATAATTGAGAGATTTATTTTTTATATATGTGTGTGTGAGGGCAGCTTTCCTTTGCCCTTGAATATTGACTTTCATAGACAGGATTGTCAGGAGGGCACTCGGATCCCCCAAATCTTTGCCCTACAGAAGGTTCTCTCCCAACACCCTCCTCCAGCCTCTCCCTGACCCTTCCCTGCTTTCTCCACCTCTTGGACAGACCCTAACTGTTCTTCCTTCCCTTCCCGGAGCTGTTCGCCTGTCTCACCCTCCCCTGCTCCTCACAGTCTCCCAGAGCCGCTTTTCCAGACAAATCTCCATGGAAACAGCTGAGTCAGCTCTCCTAGAGCTGCCCCAAATATCTGAGAGGATCCCTGTCACAGAGGGAGGGAATCCTGTAAGGCCGCCGCTCTACAGCGCCTCTACTGGGAGAAAAACGTAATTACAAAAAAACTGGGGTTTCGAAATGCAACCTCAGAAAGGAGTTCACTCCCACGGTTTTTTCTACAAAGCGATCCTCACGTCCACGAAGGTGAGCCCTGGCCTTAGAGTACTGAGTCTGTACTCCTCCCACTGGCACTCCGCCCCTCCCTGGTGACAGTAAAGCCCTTGCTCGCAAATAAGAGAATGACACCAATATCTCTCCCTGGAGCCCCCACTAGGACCTTCCCTTCGTCCATTTCTGTGCCATGGGGGCGGCTTTCCACTCCCAGGTGGTTAATCCGGAATCCCCGTGAGTCCTCTGGGATCTACTACAATTCCTACACCGGGTTTCTTTCTTACCTGGCCTCCAGATCCGACCCACTCCTTGGGCCCAGCAGCCTCTGACTGGCACTTGGTAAAGTTTGTAAAATTTGCAAGTTCCCCAAACCCCTTTGAAAGGTAAAAGCTTTTTGTTTTATAAAACCTGATTTACGGGCCCCCGGTGCAAGGCCAAGGTTTTATATATTATGCAAGGTTTCAAACTAAGGCTGTAAAACGTACGGTTTCAGTTTCATGCATGGAATTTTTTTATGTGTAAATTTTTTAACATTTATGGGGCACGTTTTAATGAGGCTCTGGTGTGGCTCCAGGGACAGATTATGGCTGCCTGACCGCAAAGCCAGTTCCAAAATGGGGCCTCCCAGGCCCCTGGGCCCACTCTGAAGAGGCAGGCCTGGAGGCCGGAATCTAGGAGTGAGGAGACTCGTGAAGGAGCCAGCCCAGAGCTGTGGGCCCACAGAGACCTCATCCAAACCTGATCTGAAAGTCCCTCACCTCAGCCTTCAGTCCAGGCTCTCTGCCTAGAAGGGACCTGCAAACTTCACAGCCACCAGCGAAAGGAAAGGAAATAAGAATATCAACCATGATAATAATTAACATCTATATAGAGCACTTACAGGTACCAGGTGCTATCCTAAACTATTTGCATCTATTATCTTATATAATCTCCATTCCAAACCTGCAAAGCTTAATATTAATATTAACAATATTATCCCTCACTGGATATCCAAGAAGTCCCAGGGAGACCCCTGTCTCCAGCCTCCTGGCACTGGGAACACGTGTGCATGTGTGCTCAGGCCACTACGTCTGTCATTTCTATGTGAGTGCTGGGACTAGAACTCAAGTCCTCACACTTGTACAGCGAGCACTTTACCAGCGGAGCCATCTCCCCAGTCTCATCGTCCTCTTTTTAAGAAGTGAAATAACACACAGGATCATGCAACTGTGGGCAAAATAGAAAAGAGAACTGAGCCATGAAATGCAGCTGCACTCTCAGGTATTACACACACACACACACACACACACACACGCACACACACACACACACGCACACACGCACACACACACACACACACGCACACACACACACACACACGCACACACACACACACACACGCACACACACACACACACGCACACACACACACACATACACACACACACACACGCACACACACACACACACGCACACACACGCACGCGGGGGGGGGGGAGTGCCAATGTCTTCTGACATTTCTAGAAGAGTCAGGTCTTCCTTTAGTTGTTTTTTGTTTGTGTTTGTTTGTTTTGTTGTTATTTTCCCAGTCACATCTCATTCCGTTCTCAGGAAAACAGTCACTCTCTGTTTGTTTTGTGGTGTTGGAGGTTAAATGCAAGACCTTGCGTGTGTTCGGCAAGCACTCTGCCACCAAGTTCCACCCCGAGACCAGCGAATCACTATTAACTTATTTTATAGCCGAGGAAACTACAGTACAGAGATTAAGAAAATTGTTCAAGGCCTCGAGGGAGAAGACAGAAACCCCTCCGTCCCCAAAACCACCTCCTTGACATCTCCACAGGAGCCAGGCAGAGACAGCTATTATCCCCATTCAGTGGAGAGAGAAACCCAAGAACGAGTGTCCTGTAGCCACAAAGTTACATAGTTGAGCTTGAAGAAAGTTCTCTAACTTGAGAAGCCCAGGCTGTGCCCTCCAGCCCCCCACTGCTTCTCTAAATTCTGATGCCATGCAGGTGAAGATGCCAGTCATGACTCAAATGTGATTTAACTTGCCATGTATGACAGCTTCCATAAAATATCCACTTGTCTGAGAGTCCTCCAGCCCTGGCGTTCACCTTTCTTCCGTGTTCCCCTTTTCACCCTAGTGACCCTGCACTCCCAACTGGCCAAGCCAAGCTGCCCCAGTTGGGAAAAATTCTTCATTTGAGTTTAGCTCTGTCTGCTCCAGTGACCCATGGGAAATATCAGCTTACAATTTAGGAATGCAGGCTTATAAACGTCTTCTTCCCTACGAGAGCACCCACCTTCCCAATTTGCAGAAGGAGAAAGTGGAAGGAGTTTGCCCCCAAGGCAAGGAAGGGAGGAGGCTATCTCATCTCCGAGCCTCTGTTCCTTTATCTCTAGCAGAGTGACAGATAATCTTGCCTGCATCCCTGGGGTGAAGAGACTCAGAATAAGATAATGGAGAGAGAAGCCTTTTGCAAATCGTAAACTGCTGTGTATACAAATGTTTTGAGAGACAAGGAGTTACTATCATAAGATGAAGAGGCCAAGACCTACCAGAGAGGCAGCCATTTAGAAAAGAACTTGAAGCTACGTGTGGTGGTTGAGGGGCATCAGGACAAAGACTAGACATTTATTAAACACCTATGATACATGCCAGTAACATTTGCAAACATAATCTTATTCAAGGTTTGCAACAATGTTCAAATGTAGATATTTTTATTAACCTAAGTTGCATAAAGCTTAAGTCACTTCTCCAAAATGCCCAGGTAACAAATAAAAAATTCAGGACATCACAGTATGTGACTTTATAGAAAAGAGGTTGTCCTGTCTTGGGTACTTTCCTGGGCCTGCGGGATGCATGAAAATACCAGAATACTACAGAAGAGAATAGCATCTTGATTTGCTGTTTTGAAGGGGTCATCTTCAAAGGAGGCAGAATTCTTATTTTGGAAGAGAAAGAGGAGATAGAAGCTGACAGAATAAAACTTGAGAAACTGGAATGAAGGACACATCCATCATGCATAATGGTAGTATTAAATTAAGTGGCATTCCAGCTAGAGAGATGACTCAGCAGTTAAGGGCGCTCACTGCTCTTCTAGAGGGCTAGAGTTCAGCTCCAGCACCTCCACTATGCAGCTCACAGCCATCTGTAGTTCCAGCTGCTGGGGATCCAGCATCCTCTTTTGGTCTCTGGGGGCACCTGCACTCACTTGTCCAAATGCTTACACTGGCACACATGTACACAAATAGTCAAAAATAAGCAAAGTCTTTTTAAAAATAAATTAAAGGGCATTGTTAATGTGCTGAAAGATTTGGAGTAGTAATAGGCCAGGCGGTGGTGGGACACATGTTTAATCTCTATGAGTTCAAGGCCACTCTGGTCTATGAAGCAAGTTCCAAGAGAGCCAGAACTGTTACACAGAGAAAGCCTGTCTCGAAACTCCCCACCACCCTCAAAAAAAAAATAGTTTAATGAATCAGCCTTTTATTCTTACTTAGAGGCAAAACAGCAAAAGTTAGAGGTATAGGATGACAAATACTTTATTCACTGCAAATATAGAGGCACCCCAGGGATTATTCCTCCACTAGTCGAATATAGGGTAGCCATAGGAAAGCTAACGGACTATGAGAAATTATTCAAAGAAGGTTTTTGTTTTGTTTTGTTGTTTAACATGTATTTGGGCCCTTGGGAAGTAGAGGCAAGAGGACCAGAAGTTCAAGATCATCCTTGGCTATATAGAGAGTTCCAGATCACTTTAGGCTACATGAGAAAACAAGAGGGGAAAAAATGTAGCTGGTTATTTGTGATTTACCACGCACGTTCACATTTTACCTGCTAGCCCTGAACGAATCTTCTGAATTAGGCATGACCCTTACCTCTATTTTACAAATGAGGAGACTGAGGCTCACTGTAAACCTTGACCCTATCCACTGGCACTAAAAGAGCAAGCAGTGAGCCTGGACTCACATGCAGTTTGCACGGCTCTGGACGCCACAGACCTTCTGCCTTTTGTGCAGTCCCTGCCCTCATGCACCGTACCGCACATCTATTTCTCTAATATTGAAGAGGTCCTACATATTCATTGCCTCCGAGAACCATTATGATTTACTCTGCCTTCTTAAATCTTTAAACCAATTCTATTAGCCCATAAAAGACTAATCCTTCATCTGTGCTTTATCAGACCCCAGGATATGACTGCTTTTGGCCCCTGCACACCAGAACTAGTTAAAACACACTGTGCATGTACTACATTTGAGCTAAGCATTCAGGGCATATAGATACATTTTTGCTTTTTACTCTGTTTAACTTATCTGTAGTTTTTCCATTTTTTGTATAATAAATACATATTGGTTATGTACTTAAATGTTTTGGGGGGTGATGCTTATATACATTTATACAAGCATGTACATGTGTGTATAAGACTATTTTAAAATAAAATGCTGATTTTTAAATGCAGACTATCACTGGGCACAGCTGTGATAGATCATTTGCTTAGTATGTGAGAGACCCTGGTTGTAAACCCTGCACTCCCTCCTCCAAAAATTAAGCAGAATAAAATAGCTAATAAGAAGTGAAAAAATAGATGAAAAGGAAAAAGAAGGAAAAAGAAAAGGAAGGAAGGATGGGAAGAGAGAGGGAAGAAAGGAAAGAGAAAAAAGGATAATATTAGAATTGGGTTTGTCTTAACATAGTTGAGCAATTTATTCAAGTCAGATGACTTGCTAAGTGCAGTGATAAAATTAAATGAAGAAGGTTATGTTGTTGGAGGCACTGGATGTCCTTGGTTCTACAGAAGGCTGAGCAAGCCCTTTACAGTAAGGCAAGAGAGATTTGAGTTCTGTGTAAGGAAGAACTTCTTAATCAGCACATTGAAAGAACATAGAGACCATCCAAAACAATAAGGTCGGCTCCCAGTGGTAGGGATGGCCTAGAAGAGAGGCTATAACCACAGGTCCTGGTGTGTTTGCACAATCCCCTCACCTTGCAGGCCCCACTTACCCCCGAACCACATACCCTTTATACTACCATCATTTTTAACATACCTGACTCCTGAGACACCATAGAGGCAATTTGATCTCAGGGGCAAAGCCATAGGGCTTCCTATTGCCTACCAGTTGTGTGCACTGGGACGAAAAGCTGTCTGTGGACTTCATTTTCTTCAACTATAAAGTGTGGGTGGGCAATAAGAGTACTTGCCTGCAGAGGAGGTTGCTAGAATAAATAAGACAGAGCATAGAATGGACTTAGCCCAGTGGCAGACATACAGTAAGACATGTTTCCGTGTTGCCAGTCCGTCCTCAGTATCTCTTGTGCACCGCGCACTGGGCTGGCTATCCTAATAGGCACAAGACGAGACCTTCCAGGCTGAAGCCAAGCAGAAAACACAGATGAGAACATGTCTTTCTCAAGTTCCCTTCAGTCCAAACTACTTATCCGAGCATCATCACTCCCCCCTTTAACTTGGTGTGCTCCTTGTGCGTCAATCTCAGCCTCATGGAGTTGGCATCTGTAGGATGAGACCTTGTAACAGAGCCCTGTGTCAAGCTTCAGTCTGTGACACTTAATTTCAATTTGGTAGAAACCTGAATTAGTTGAGCTCAGAGCTCGGTCCTTGCTCATCATAGTCAAAATTCTCAGGGAGACAGTTTCTTCTTTGTGTTTCTAAACATGACCTGGCAATCAAGCTCAAGCTTCACCAACTATTGACCAACCTCAGCCCCCTTGTTTCATGTTTGTATTGTCTAAGCTGGTCCCCAGGCCTCTAACGCTACCAAAACCTAGGAGGTTGGCATTAGAATCACCCACACGTTATCCATGTCAACATAAGCATATAAGGAAAGGCAGTAACCCCATCTACATTTTTTTTATTTTTATATAATCATAAATTTGCAGGCAATTGTAAGCATTAGTATGAGAGACCCTGATTCCCTTTTTGCTTAATCAGAGCACAGCCACCAACCATATTCAGATTTTTGTCAGTTTTACACACACTCACTTGTATGTACATACATGTCTGCCAGGTTCTATGTGAATTTGTTATATCTAGATTCATGTAAGCATATTATAGTCAAGGTACAGAATGATTCACTCTATCCCACCAACGACTAGTCTGTTTTGTCTTCCAGTTTTGTCATTTCAAGGATGTCCTGCAAATGTCACTGTGCTATTAGCATATATCCCTTTACGACTGGTTTTTCTCTCATAGCATAATTCCCCATGATACATCCAAGTTGTTGAGTGTATTAATAGTTAATTCCTTTTTATTGCCAAGTTGTAGTCTGTGACATGGGTGTACCATGTCATCCATTCATCTGTAGTCTGTGACATGGATGTACCATCCCATCCATTCATCTGTAGTCTGTGACATGCATGTACCATCCATTCATCTGTTTCTAGTTTGAGGCCATTTGATATATTGATATAAAGCTGTCCATTGTGTGTGTGTGTGTGTGTGAGAGAGAGAGAGAGAGAGAGAGAGAGAGAGAGAGAGAGAGAATGTACATTTTTATTTCTTTGGAGTAAATGCCCCCAAGCTGCTGGGTCATATAATAAGTACACGCTTAGTTTGGATATTTTGTTTTGCTTTGTTTTGTTTGTTCATTTTTGGTTTTGTTTTTGAGACAGGTTCTCACTATGTAGCCCTAGATAATCTAAAATTCACTAGATAACCCATGCTGGCCTTGAACTGCCTGCCTCTGCCTCTCAACTGGGATTAAAGACATTCATAACATGCAGCAAACATGCTTCATTTTGTGAGGAATTGTCCCACTGTGTGCAGTCACTGTTTGCAGTGACTACGTGGCCTCACATTCCCACCATCAATGCACAAGTGAGCCACAGTCCAGTTTTTCGCATGCCACCGGTTTCTAGCTGTAACTATGCATATGTGTGCAGAGATACTTCACTAAGGTTGCAATTGCCATTTCCCTAATGGCTAATGACATTGAACATCTTTCCGTGTGCTTATTTGCCATCTGTATATCCTCTTCAGCAGAACATCTGATCATGCCTTTTGCCCTTGTTCTAATTCGGTTGCTTGTTATTTTGCCATTTAGTTTTAAGAGTTCTTTACATATTCGAGGTGCAAGCCCTTTGTTAGATATGCGGTCTGTAGATATTCTCTCCTGGTCCATAGTCTTTCCATCTTCTTCACAGGGTTTTGTTGTTGTTGATAAAGATTTTTTTGTTTTGTTTTGTTTTGTTTCTGTTTTTGTTTGTTTTTAGACAGGGGTTCTCTATGTAGCCCTGGCTATTACAGAACTCCCTATGTAAGTCAAGCTGGTCTTGAATTCACAGAGATCTTCCTGCCTTTGTCTCCAAAGTCCTAGGATTAAAGGTTTATACTACCATGCCTGGCAAGTTCTTTCTAAGAACAAACATTTTTGATTTTAGCAAGTACGTAATCTTCCATTTCTAGATGATGGTTTTGATATCAAGTCTAAAACTTCTTTGCCAAACCCTACATACTAAGACTTTCTATTTTCTTTCTTTTTGGTTTTGTTTTTCAAGACAGGTTTCTCTGTGTAGCCCTGGCTGTCCTGGAACTTGTTCTGTAGAATAGATTGGCCTTGAACTCAGTGATCTACTTGCCTTTGTCTCTGAGTGGTGAGATTAAAGGTATGGGCCACAGCACCTGACTCCATTTTCTTTTTTCTAAAAATGTTTGTTTTTTTGTGTTTTTGGGGAGTGGGGGGTCTTATATTTAGGTCCATGCTCCATTTGAATTAATCTCTGTATTAGATGTGGAGTTTAAATTAAGGTTCAGGTTTTGTTTTTTTTAATCTGCTCGTTTATGGATGTCTGGTTATCCTAACACCGTTTGAACAAGCCCCTGTTGGGAAGCAATTCGAGTTTATTTGTCAAGATCCATAGCAATGTATGTAGATTTTTCTCCTGTCACTCTTAGGAATTCACACTGAGGAAATAATGCAGAAATGGAAGACAAAGCTAAGCACTTAGAAAATAATCTCTGGTGTGTGTGTGTGTGTGTGTAGATCAAACCAAAGGCCTAATGAATGCTTAGGCAAGTAAGTGTTCTACGATTGAGTTAGAGCTACTTTGTCCTCTAGCCTCATTGTGTAACTTTTTTCTAAATAAAACTGAAAATTTGAATGTACTATAAGTACCCAGCAACAGAGACCTAGTTAAATAAAGCACACATATGGACTCATATGTGACAATTGAAAATAATTCTCATCCATTCAATATTTATTTTATGTAAATAAGATAACGCTGTGAGCCAATTAGATGTCATCCCTGCCTTCTCTCCGCTCACAGTCCAAAAGAGAGATAGAGAAAACAATTCTGGAACTTAGAAAAGCATATTTGATGAGCTAAGGGAACACCAGAAAGCAAAATTGTATGCGTTAAGTTTATTGGAGATTGGTTAAAATATATACATGTCGGCCAGCAAGCTGACCCACCTGCTGTCAAACCTGACAACCTCAAGCTCGATCTTGGGGACACACATAATGGAAGAAGAGACCTGACTCCCACCGTTGTCTTCTGACCTCCACATGAGCACCACAGCAGATATGCACACACATAAATAAATAAAGTTTAAAATAAATGAGGGGAAAACAGAAACTTAACTTTTAGGGTAATTGGATAAAGACTATTACCCTAAAATAAAATAAAAACTTTTTTTTGGTCCTGTATTTTTCATACCTTTTATATATTTTCCTCTTATGATGATTAGAGCAACAAGCTGAGTTTGGTGGTACATGCCTGTAATCCTCATGCTTCGGAGGTAGGTGCAGGAGGATTATGAGTTCAAGGTCATCCTTAGCTATATAATGAGTTAGAGACTAGCCTGGGCTACATGAAACACTGTCTAAAAAATTGATGAAATAAAATAAATGAAACAAGCTCTAACAGAAGCAATAATGACAACAAAGAAAAAAAAAACTTCAAATGCAAGGTAGCTTCTAGCCATAATAGGATCAGGGATGTCTATTTGAAGAGGCCTTTGTGCAGTAACCAAAAGGGTACAGAAAGCAGACAGTTGGTCCCCAGTGCCCAGCTAAGTCATGCTGAATTATCCAGTCCATCAGCAGATATCATCAGAGTAAGACAGCCCATATCACATGAAGCTCATGAAATATAAACTTAAGAACAGATGATGTCTGACCTATGGGGCATTTCCAAAAAACTCTGACCACTGTCTTTCTTGGTTTTGCTTAATACTTCAAGCTGTATAGAGCTGCCAGGGTCCTCTCCCGTGATATCTCAGCATGTGAAGTTGTTGGAGAGAGTGTAACATTCCCATTAAGTAGACACTAAGGGGGGGGGGTGCATAGAGAGTTTCAGCAAGTTGTCCAAGGCTACATAGACAATCTACGGCAAACCTGGGGCTTGAACCTGGACTTCTATTGCTAAGGTCAATGCTGTTCTCAGAAGACCACAACTGCCCTAGAACAGCTGTGATAGCAGTGGGCTAAAAGCGAGTAATAGTCAACAACAGCTCATCTGGAGAGTTTAAACCATGTAGGTGGGAAACAGGAGCCCCAGCAACGCTAGGCACCAATCCTCTGCCAAGGTTGGGGCTGGGGGCTTGAGGGAGGGGGATGTGACGCAGACATCTGGGCTTACAGCTCCTCCTCCTCTCCCCAGATGGTGAAGGCAATCCAGGTCCTGAGGATCCACCTGCTAGAGTTGGAGAAAGTCAATGAACTCTGCAAAGACTTTTGCAACCGTTATATCACCTGCCTCAAAACCAAGATGCACAGCGATAACCTGCTCAGGAATGACCTCGGGGGCCCCTACTCCCCCAACCAGCCCTCCATAAACCTTCACTCACAGGTAACACACAGGGATGGGCCTTAGCTCCTCGGCCAGGCATGCAGAAAGGTCTGAAGGACTCCAGCGACCTGGGCAAAGCCATTTGAATCATCAGACCCTTTTACAGGGAGGCCCTCTTTCTCCCTCCATCTGACAGCACCGGCCCTTATTTTGTACTTGATTGTGACAGGGTCTTAGAATGTAGCCTAGGCTGATCTCAAACTCTCAATCTTGCTACCTTAGCCACCATACCTAACCAGGATAGGTTTTTTGCTTTTTTTTTTTTTAATTTTTTTTAACATAGACTCCTACCTGCCAGGGTCTGAGCATGCCCTAAATGACCATATATATAAAAAAAAGAACAGTATCCAAAGAAATTCCTGACTCCCTACTCCAGGATTTATCGAGAAGTGGGCGGGCCCTAGTCTGTAAAGGAGAAATGATAGTTGCCTAGCTGACACCTGGGGATGGTAAAAAGACCTCCTGGCAAACATTCTCCTCTGGAGGGCATAAAGTGGCTCCTGGCACTCCTAGAAGAAGGTATCAGGGAAGCTGATCCTTCCCCCAAATTCTGTGCACCTAGTAGATAAGAAATCCCACAGGACTGCTTCTTGCTCATCCTCTGTTTACTCTCCCTGGTACCTCTGCCCCCCTAAGGTGCGAGGCCACTGTAAAAGACACCTTTGCCAACCCCCTTCTAAGATTCCCCCTGCTTCCTTCCTCTGAGGAGATGGTGCCTGTTCTACACTATAGGGAAGAGTGAACACTTCTCTCTAGGACAGAATGTGTTCTCCAGGTCTATAGTCAGAAAGCTACTTGACTCTTCCCGTATACTCTTGCTGGCATCTACCTAGACTGTAGGCTCACAATATCGTTTCCCTCTCACCGAGTTCCTGAAGTCGAGAAAGCACACTCACAGACACAGGTGCCCTGGGAGGCTCACGGTGGCCCTCCTCCTCAGACAGGGACTGGGATGCAGGTTAACGTTCTAAGGGTGAGTAATGGAAGCTACTGTGAAAGCCACCTAAGAGGCTGTGCCATTTTCATTTTAGGTATTAGGACTCAGGTTTACAGGGGTGAGGGGAGGGACACACTTTGTACACTGTGACCCCCCACACACCTCCACAAGTACACTCAGTACTGCATCATGTTTACCCCACTGAGATCTCTCTGGGACTTGATACTAAAAACGACAAAGGACATGGGGCAAGAAGTTTATTTCCTCCTTGTATTGCTTAAAATCACCAAATCACTTTATTACAGATCTAAAAACAGCAGCCTTGGCTTCTGCTTGCTAATATTCTCTTGAAATAGACTCATTCCTTCAGAGTCTTATTGTACTTTCCCTTATGATCGAAATTAGCAAGAAACTTGCATAAAAGAGGACAATAATTGCTCAACGAGCATCTCGTTTGTAATTTATTAGTTTCTATTATTGTGGGTTACCATGGCGACGCTGTGCAGCCCCGGTGACGGGAGAGATGTAAGATAGGAGCTGAGGAGGCTGCGAGGCCTCACCAAATGGAGATGCACATTTTTATCAGTAATTTTCATGAAAATAATAAGTGAGGAGTTAATGAGATGGAAAGCCATCCTGTGGCTATTGTGAATTTTTTTTAAGTGTTGATCTAATTAGAATGCATCGGTCAGGAAAAGTAATGAGGATTTAGTGCCTCGCAGAGATGTGAGGATCATATCAGAAAATTAGCACAAGTCTTTGGAAATAATCAGGTCCTTGGAGAGGCCCTGGATTTCCCCTCCTGGGTCCTCCGACTCTACCTTGAGCACTGGAGTTGGGGGTGTACCAAGGTAGCGGGATGGAGAGGCCAGGAAGGAGGGGCTGGAGGCTCAGCAGCCACAGTGGCCCCTCAGGGTTGGAGGTCTGTCTGAGGTTGACAAGCTAGCCTGGAGGAAGCAGGCATTTTACAGCGAAGTGGAGTTTGTCAGGAAGGAACATGGATTCTGGATGATCCAGGTGTTAGAACCACTAACTGCAAAAGCCAGATCTCTGGGGCGTGCCCAGGTTCGGTGTCTCTGAGCTTGAGTGAGACTAGCCGGATAGCCTTTCCAGAAAGGCCTCTGATCCCAGAGAAAGAAAAACTCGGGCAGTTGAGTAAAACAAAGACACCCAAAGACAGAGGGGGAAAGATACGTAGCTATTCCTAGTTGGTGTAACTCAAATTAGTCCCCTCATTTCCTCTGATTGCCACCACCTCCTTCCCACCTGTCTTCCTTGGCCATCCCTCCATCCTGCTCCACACCTGTGCTCCGCTTACATTGCTGCTGCTGGATTTCTCGTCCCGAAGCCTGTGTGGTCTACAGAGCTCGATTGCCACCAGGGTTTTCCTATCTGTCCGACATTCAAGACCTCATAGGTCTAGCCTACGTTTTCATGCCTGAGCCACATTGCTCTAGGTACCACAACCATTTTTCCATGCCTACCTGATGAGGGGACATATTCCATCCTAAATCCCCATTCGTTACAAGGCTGAACCAGCCTTTTCCCAGAGGCTGTGGCCAGGTTGCTCTCCTATGGAGATCTCACCCACCCCCTTCTATGACAGCCCTTTCCTTCTCGCACCTGAGAGCCTATCATTAATGCTGCAAATGCCACATGTGATGTTAGATGAGAAGCTGCATCTCCCACTTCCTCTCCTAGAAAGCACATGTCGTTCGCCTTGACACAGCATTTTATAAATCTGAAATCACCAGATCACTTTATTACAGATCTAAACAGCTACTTGTGCTTTCTGCTTGCTAATAATATCCTCTTGAAATAGATTTGTTCCCTCAATATTGTTGCCTTAGGATGCCAGCTGTGGCCATGATGTCTTCTGTGTGTTCAGGGGCCAATAGGCATTGGTTGAAAGAAGTAATGTAGTGGGGTGTGCAAAGGGAGAAGGAAGAGGGGGGAAAAACTAAGAAAAGGGGGAGGAAGGACAAACAGAGGTTAGCATCATTCAGGAGGAAGGCAGGGAGAGGCCAAAGTTTTCAGGAAGGAGAAGTGAAGGAAATGAGACAGAGAGACACTGACAGAGGCAAAGGCAGGAAACATGAGGCCAAGGCCAAAAGACAACAGGAAGAGGAATGGCGGCCATAGCAAGATGAAGATCATGAACAGAAAACATAAATAAATTGCTGGGAAGCAGGAATTTGGAAGAGGGCCGGGCGGTGGTGGCACACGCCTTTAATCCCAGCACTCGGGGAGGCAGAGGCAGTGAGTTCAAGGCCAGGCTGGTCTACAAAAGCTAGTTCCCGGACAGGCTTCAAAGCTACAGAGAAACCCTGTCTTGAAAAACCAAAAGAGAAAAAAGAAAAAAAGCACTTGTGAGAGGGAAGAAGAGGTAGGAAGCGAGCATAACCCTGAGGTGCTGGGCTTAAACAACCTACTAAGGAGCCCCCTCTTAGCTTAGGGACTCCCCAGCAGCCTATGGAGGATGCTGATGGCCCATCTCTCCCTGGGCTTCTCTCTGACACGCAGAAAGCTCTGCTTTTCCAAAGTTGTCAGGGGGCTAAAGGCGGTGTGCTCCAGTCCTGTCTGCCAAGGCTTGGGACTGCTGCCGCATGCTGAGCTTCCTGGGATGTGATTGGTGACTTTTCAGGCCAGGCGGAGGTAGGGGAGATGGTCCAGCTTGGAGGAATTAGATGAACTTGAGCTTGCACACAGTCTGGGCACAAGGGGTGAAGGTGAATAGGGTTTGCTGTGCGTCGTCCTCCAATCAGGCTCTGTCACTGTCTCCCAGGATGGGTGGGGTCTTGCAAGAGCTCATTTAAGAAAGAGACCCGTGTCTTCCTGAGGAAGAGGACCAGAGTCGATATAAGAGGCAGATCTTAGGAACCAGCATGGGAGAAGAAACCGAGAGGTTGGGAAGTGTGTGTGTGTGTGTCTGTCTGTCTGTCTGTCTGTGTGTGTGTGTGTCTTTGTTGTGTGTGTGAATATGCTCATTCGTCATGCCTCCAGCCTGAAATAGCTGCCCCAAGTGCCAGCCTGACCTGAGGAGGGGTGTTGCCCCTCCGGAACACGATCCTCCAGCTCAACATCCCAGCTGCCTGCCAGCTTTGTCGCAAACTGCTGGCTCATGGTTTTCCCTGAGAGCTGATCACAATGCCTTGTGTGGCAAAGTTGGAGACATTTTTGTGTTCCAATTGACAGTCCCATTCCCAGATGGCACGTTGTGCCTTTCACTCACCCTGTGGGGTCTGGCCTATTCCCAGCTTGGTCTTTTTTTTTCTGTTTGTCCCTTTTCTCCGAGTGAGTGAGACAAAGGTGGGGATGGGGGAATACTGATTCCACCACACAGAGGTGGGAAACAGTTTCAAGGGTTTCAACTAGCTCGGTACACTTAGCTGTTTCCCCCTCCTCAGAAAGCTACACTGTCCTGTTCCAAAGTAACATCCCAGGCATCCTGCAGGGGCAGCATCCCCACTAACAACACTGTAGACTCGACTCTGCTGGGTTCTCCTGTCCTTAGAGAATACTAACTAAACCATCCTACCAGAGAGAACCAACTCTCGCCTCACTAAGGGCTAATTTAGTCTGAAGGTCATCCTTCTCTGTCTTTGGAGAAGCAGAGTCAGCTCTAGTATAGGCACACCTGGCATGGTTCTCATGCAGTTTCCAGTCGTTTGGGGATGCTTACTGTGTGCACTGCATTCGGTCCTGTGAGAACCCGGGTGACTATGTGTGCACTGCATTAGGTCCTGTGAGAACCCGGGTGTCTGCATGTGCACTGCATTAGGTCCTGTGAGAGCCCAGGAGACTACGTGTGCACTGCATTAGGTCCTGTGAGAACCCAGGTGACTATGTGTGCACTGCATTAGGTCCTGTGAGAGCCCAGGTGACTATTTTAGGGGGGCTCCTAATTTCAGGGGGTGTGAGCTAGGAGTCTAGAACGAATTCTGTTGGACACAGAATACTCAGGGCCTGGAGTGCTGGGAAAGACAGGAAAGGAACAGCTGAAGAGAAGGGAGGGGGCCGAATAAAGGGGTCCTGGACTGAGCACACTACAAATGTAGCTTCAGATCATCCATCTCCCCCACCAACTCCCAGGAGAGCCAGCCCTGAGACCCAGCCAGCACAAGACTCATGGCTAGGTCTGCCCTGAAATAGGATGAACACATCTCAGGATGGAGAATTTTGCCCAGCGTGGTGGGAAAAGCTGCAGATTCACTGATCAGGCTTCTTGAGTGGGGGTGGGGCAGCCTTTCAGGCAAGCTTGGGAGAGTTTGTAGCCTACTGGCATCTCTAAAGGTAAGTGTTCCTAGGATGGAAAGAAGTCTGAGGAGCCGCCAGCCAATTAGAATCCCTGGAGAGAAGGGGACAGAGAGTCATTCATTCACGTATCGTATGTTCATTCAAGCACTCGTGGAACCTGCTGAGTCCTGAGGACATAAAAATGGATATGACAGTCTCTGACCTTGAAATGGAAGTGATGGAATATCATGAAACTGAATTTTATGTGGGGGACATTTAAAATGTTTATTCTTTAACTTTTAAAAGAAATTATGTGTAGGAGTGCTTGGCCTACATGTGTGCCTGTGTATCATGTGTATACAGTACTCACAGAGGCCAGAGGAAGTTGTTAGAGATCCTGGAACTGGAGCCATAGGCAGTTGAACCCCAGTTCTCTGGAAGAGCACCGGTGCTCTTAACCTCTATGCCATCTTTCCAGGCCTGAGTGCGATATATTTCAATGTTGACTACTGTAGCCAACTGCTAAATAGTTTAAAGAAAATAGGCATATAAGCAATAGGGCCAGAGCTAGAGACACATTGCAAGGCAAATTAATTGAGCTTTTATGGCTACAGCATAAACTGATGAAAAGGAGCCCCTGCAGCATTGACTGAGCTCTCCCTGTCTCAAAACATAAAAAGTACTAGGTACCATATGTATAATATTTTACTTACTCCCACAAGACTTCAGATGGGCATTATTTGGACATTATTCTCTCTCTCTCTCTGGCTTTTCAAGTCAGGATTTCTCTGTGTAACAGTTCTGGCTGTCCTAGAACTTGCTCTGTAGACCAGGCTGGCCTGGAACTCACAGAGATCCTCCTTCCTCTGCCTTTCGAGTGCTGGGGTTAAAGGTGTGTGCCACTACTGCGTGACTCAATATTTTCTTCTTTTTGCATCCAAGAAAAAAGAAAAAAAAGAGAAGGACACTGGCTGAGCACCACACACTAAGTAATGGTCATGTGTGTGATTACTACTGAGCCTATGTTCGTCTTATAATTTGGTGACATCTTGCTACACACAATGGGAGCTCAGGGATGCAGAGACTAGAAGTGATGTAATGGGTTACTTCGGAGCATGAATTTGGATTTGGTAATTGACTGGAAGAGGGGAGAAGAGGAGGAAGTGAGCACAGCCCTGGGGGTGCTGGGCTTAGCAGCCTACAAAGGAACCAGCTCTTAGCTCTGACATTCCTGGGCAGCCTATGAAGGATGCCGATGGCCCATCTCTCCCTCATAAGAGTGGGCCTCTCTCTGACACGCAGCAAGCTCTGCTTTTCCAAAGCTGTCAGGGGCTGAAGGTGGTGTGCTCCAGTCACTTCTGCCAAAGCCCTGGGACTTGTGTCGCATGCTGAGCTTCCTGAGGATACGACCTGTGACTTTTCAGGCCAGGTGGGGACAGAGGAAGGTGGTCCACCTCAGGGGGATCACCTTAGACAGGAAACCAACATCCCAGACTGAGGAGGTAGGAAGAGAGTTTATGCTGCTTGAATCTTCTAGAGCCTTAGAGCTGTGGCCTCTGTTCTCCGCAGGGTGAGTGAAACCTGAGAGCTCTGCTCCTTCCGGGAAGGAACGTTCCTTAAGAGCAGCAGCTGCAGCTTGTTCCTGCAGGCCTGGGCTGCCTTTCCCTGGAGGCCAAAGCCCCCAGCTGGGGTGGAACAGGACAGGATTAGGTGCCTTGTTTATATGTGCTTAGCTTTCTTGCCTTTGCAAGCCTAGCTCTTCTTAGGCTATGGGACTCTGGCTGTGATAGAACAGAGGGACTTTGCCAGAAAGGGTGTCTGGGGACAGAGGCAACCTCCTCACACACCTAGACCCATACAGATCTAACAAGCACCTAGCACACACTTAGCACTGTGCTGGGCAGTGTCAAAGTGAGAGCCAGCTTCCTTTCCCTCAGAAACATCCCCACGCTAAAGCAACAAGACATTGCGCAAGAGAGAAGTTTTCCGTGTTCCCTGTGTAAGGTGATAGGAAACTATGAGGACTCAGGGGCTCTGTCCATGGCCATGTCTTGCAAGGTGGGACACTGAAATACATACACCCCATCCTCCTCTCAGGGCAGGTCAATAAAGCCTTGGACCTAGCCTTCTGGGAGGGGTTGGTAAACTGGTCTGAGGCTGTGGATCCACAGAGACCCCTAGTGGCCAGGGCAAGGATGGCAGATTGCTGGGCCCTAATCTTTCCGCTGAAATCCTAAAGACCATCACTGGTTTTTCCTTAATCCTCAATTGCAAGGGATTTTGCAAGGTCATCCAGTGTATCTCCCTATTTCAGGGGCATCCTAGTAAGATATAAATTCCAAATCAAGAGAAATGTTTCCATCATTTCTATCCTTCATACTTTTATTTTTTAGCCCGTCGTGTTTTGTTTTGGTTTGGCTTGGTTTTTTCCCCAGAAATTTCTTCTATGCGTAGAAAATAACTTTCTGGGCATCTTGGGCCCTTTCCTTATTGAGAGTGAAGAGAGAAGGCTCAGGAGAGGTCAACTCTACCCTGGTGCAGTCAGACCTCGTACCCAGGTTTGTAGCCACAGTCAGTTTTTGTGTGCGCCATGACCCTTCATACCCTCCCCACGGCCCTTCTTGTAAAGCCCCTCCTCTGAAGAAGTCACCTTTTTTTTTCAAAGATTTATTTATTTATTATGTATACAACATTCTGCCTCCATGTATGCCTACACGCCAGAGGAGGGCGCCAGATCTCATTACAGATGGTTGTAAGCCACCATGTGGATGCTGGGAATTGAACTCAGGACCTCTGGAAGAGCAGACAGTGCTCTAATCCACTGAGCCATCTCTCCAGCCCCAAGAAGTCACCTTTTTGCTCCACAAATGAGACTCGGCGTAAAATGACCACTGACGTCTGTAAGGATGAGCAATGACCACGGGGGTGACGTTGCAGGTGGTGACAAGTTCTCTGCTTTCGTTAACTTGCTGCTCCCACTTGCTCAGCCACTTCCGAGGGACTCGTTGCCTCTGCCTCTCAAATAAACAGCGCATGGGGGGGAGGGGGATGGAGAATGGAGAGCTTCTAATAATACTACCTGTGGAGTCCAGGCTTCCAGTGGCTCCCCAGGGAGACACAGCAGAGTTCTTGGAATGGACAGGCAGCTCTTAAGGCCTGGTACCCAGGCAGTTTCAAGCAGAGATGCGTGACTGGATGCTGATGAGGCCGCTAACACTGCAGCCGCCGCCGCTGTGCTTCTCAGCTCACCGTGGGTGTCTCTCTGTGATTCCACACAGCAGCATCCACCTGGGGACACAGGCAGATAAGCCTCTGAGGAAGCTGTTGAGGAGATGACAATACCATGTATTTAGTCAATAGATTCTTCCCCAGGGCTTCTGCTGCTGTCACATGGCTTTTTCAGAAAAGAATGAGACTGTCCCTAGAGAGTTAGAGCTGCCTTGTCACCGTTGCACAGAGCTAGAGACTAGTGCGCAGCCTGGAATCCCAGCAAGTGGAGTCTGAGACGGGGGCTATGCTTAGGTTTAGCACCAAAGTCCAGGGATGCATTGGACGAGACCAACAGAGGCATATGGCAAGATGTATGCTATCCTGTCTGGGTGTGCAGTTTCAGCTCAACTCCTGCTATGTAAAGAACACCAAGACTCTAGGACTCTGAGGACTGGATTTAACCCCTGCTCTCCCATTCAAGTGGCGTCAGCTGTATGAAGTGGGAAGTAAATCATTAGATGCCTAAAAGTGCCAGGCAGTGTGTTTGTAGACGAGCCTGTGGATCTAACTCCTCTCTGTGTGAGCCTCCATCCTACACTCAAGGGGACTTACAGCTATTTGAGTCAGGGAAGCCCCTTCCATTCTCTGGACATTAGCCCTTTCAAGGAAAATGGGACAATCTCTCTCCTGTTAGCCCTGTAAGGTGATGGCGAGATTAGCATGAAACCAAGTGGTAGTGAACACCCATTGGTTTTCATGTGTATGATAAATTGGTACTCTTCAGATCCATCTGATGCGGGAGGCCACCTGAGCAGAGTTTTGAAATACACAGATTGCTGAGGGCCTGATTCGGTGGCCCTGAGAATTCATGTCTTTAAAAATAGCTCAGTGTGGGTTAGAGGGGTGGCTCAGTGGTTAAGAGCACGCACTGTTCTTGCAGAGGACCTGAGTTCAGTTTTCAGCACCCTCATCAGGTGACTCACAACTCCCATAACTCCAGCCGCAGGGGAGCCAATGGCCTCTCCTGGATTCTGAGGGCACTTGCATTCACGTGGGCACATACCTGCACACCCACACATTATTCAAAATAATATATATATATACATATGCATGTACATATACATATATATACACATATATTATTGTGTGTATGTATCTGTGTGTGAAGCAGCTCCTGTTTGCAGATGTACGGGATGGACACCAACTTCAGGGAGTCAGGACTTTGCTTTCTCTTTCTTGCCCCAGCTAAGATGTGGCCACCCCTGGCCCTGCCTACACGTTCTACCCTGAAGTTTTTCCGTTCCACCTCTTTGCTGGTATACCTTGGCTCCCTCTCAGTACCTCACAGCCAAACAACAAGAGTAGGGTGGAGAAGAGTAGGGGAAAAAACGATCCGAGTCAGAACAAAAGTTACCTTTAGTTCCCCAAACCAAGTAAGTGTGCATGGGGGCTCTCCAAGCCACAGGAAGAAAAGCAGCCAGAGTCTGAGTAAGCAGGCGAGGTGTCCAGGTAGGGCTCACCCTTCTGTCTTTGGCTAGAAAACTGTGTGTGTTAGTTGAATCCCAGAAGGCACATCTTATATTTATGTTACTTTCCTTGTGTTTTTCTAACCTTGCTGGATACTTTGGGGTTGTGAAGAGAGTCTAGGACAAGTCTTTATATTTAAAACCCTCATGTAGCTCTATCTGAAGAGGAGTGCCACAACATGGCTTATTCCAAATGAAGATTGTTGCGTAGTTACTTCCCGTGGCTTTAGGTATAATGACATCGGGGCTCCCCCATTCTGTGAAATCTGCCTTTTAGTTTGTTCCTGCTTCAACCATCTTTAGTACCGGTTCCATTTAGTGGGAAGGGTTCTATGGGAAATTGGCACCAGGAGATCTCAAGCCTCAAGACTGAACCAACTCTGTCAGGAAGTAAGGGGTATCCAAGAGGGGCGTGATGTGGTTCCCAAGATGACCATCTTCTCCATGTGCTTCTGGACTTGAGTTGTTTTTATCTTCCATGGGTAAGATTCAAGAAGCCTCTTGAAGCCCAAAGTAGTTATTCAATATTTTTGGCTGGGGTGAAGGACTGAGTTCTAGCCCTGTGGCTGGCAATCAGTGGTGTGACCTAAGTAAGCCACCAGGCCCTCTGAAGAACTTTATTTTCTTCCCTGTGTCACTCAGGAAGTTGGTATGAGCAATGACTTTGTACAGCTTCTAGGCTTCTGTGTGCTAAGCTCGGTTTAAACTCTCTGTGACAGATCAAGAGCTGACTCTCACTGGTGGGAAGCTCTCACCCAGCTCTCCGGAGGGGAAGCCAAGGCAAGAACTGCCCTCTCCTTTGCCCAAGGTCACCAAAGCCAAGAACTAAGAATAGAATAGAATCCTCTTGCCTCACCCTCGCAGAGAAGCAGACCCAGAGGCCCCATGGGGCAGTGGGTGGGATGGAGGACTGGGCCCCAGACCCTGGTCCTGCTTCTCTAGAAATGCTACTTCCCCAACTCTGGGTTGGGATGGTCCTGGAGAGTAAAAGGGGTAATTTGAGAGGAGACACAGCGGGAAATTCACCAGGAAGAATCAAGCCAAACTCAAGTCATTGCCGACTCCCATATCCCTCCCTCATGACTTACAGGATGCCACAGTGGAAGGCACAGTGTTGTTACTGTGCTCTGTGCCTATGACATCTTCCTTTTGTTTGCAACCACCAGTAGGTAGTCACTGGCTAGAGCTTTCTTCTAATCATGGGTGCTTCCTCAATCCAGATTCCAGGCTGCTCCTGAAGGCCAATGGCCCAAACTTCTTAAAGTCCTAAAATAAAAGTTCAGAAGCTCACCCCGTGTTTACTCCATTTTCTTGACTACTTACCCGTCTCCAATTCTTTGTTAATCATGCCTTCTGATTCCAGCTTTGAGCTTTGGAATGTGGGCCTTGCTGGTCATTGGGTCCATTAACTAATTCAAGCCCTGTATTCTGATAAGGATCTGAGGCTGGGAAGAGCTCAGAGAGCCAGGCTCAGCTCCCAAGCTCCTCTCCTCTGTACCTTATTGTCCTCTTTCTCTCCCTCTCCAAATGTAAACACATCCATCTCTCACACATTCCCTTCCTCTTTCACACCTCCTTCAGTCACCCAGCCACCATGCCCAGGTACCCAGAAAGCAGGGGTGGGAGGCACTGCTTCATCTGGGAGGCCTGCAGCAAAGCCTTCTTCCTCTGGTGTCAGGAGACCTTCCACATCAAATCCAAAGACTTCCTTACTGACCGCTGGAAAAGAATGATGAGGGGAACAAGACACAAGAAAAACTTACTCCTTAGCTGCCTTGGCTACTGCAAAAGCAAATTGGTTAACAATCTAGGCCAACGGGATTCTGTTCCCAGTATAATTCTGTGTTAAGAATTCAGGGAAGACAGAAGAGTTGATAACGTGTGCTGGCGGGGAGACTTACATGCGATGCCATTAGAAGACAGAGTATATAGTGACACAAGTTTGTTTACTATTCTTTTTTTCTTATATTTATTTATTATGTATACAATATTCTGTCTGCATGTATGCCTGAAAGCCAGAAGAGGGCACCAGACCTCATTACAGATGGTTGTGAGCCACCATGTGGTTGCTGGGAATTGAACTCAGGACCTTTGGAAGAGCAGGCGATGCTCTTAACCTCTGAGCCATCTCTCCAGCCCCTTGTTTACTATTCTTAAACAAACATCTTAGTATTATAATATAGGCACTAAGGATGTCCAAAAGCAAATCACTGGAGAGATGGGGGTGTGGCTTAGGTGGTAGATCACTTGCCCAGCATGTGCATGAAAGTCAGCATTTCAAAGGGTGAATGAACAGACCAACACATCATTGGAGGCTGTTTTGTGTTGGAGGTAGTTGAAGAACAGAGGTGTGGAAGAGGGGAGGGCCAAAATGAACATCTGGGCAACTGAGCCTGCAGATGAGTAAGTGCTGAGCAGGTGAATGGAGGGTTTCTTTATATATATAATTTATTTTATTTTATTTTATTTGCATTGGTCTTTTGCCTGTGTGTATGTCTGTGTGAGGGTGTCAGATCTTGGAGTTACAAACAGTTATGAACTTCCATGTGGGTGCTGGGGATTGAACCCGGGCCCTCTGGAAAAGCAGTCAGTGCTCTTAATGACTTGAGTCATCTCTCCAGCCAGGAATGGAGGGTTTCTGCAATTCAGAATCTCCTGGAAAGTTTTTAAAATGTCAAGCCTGGAACACACACCGACCCATTAAAGAAGGGACTGAGCTTGGAACCCATAGCTCATAACTGCAGATTCCAAAATGTAGGTGCAGTGAGGTTCACAGATTAGGGGATCATTCGGGCCCCAGGTTGCCACTGGAAGGAAATGTAAGTGTAGGGCTATTATGAGTCTTTGGTTTATTTATTTTAAGACGTCCTGAGACCTGCCTTCTAGTTTGTGCCTGGAAGTAACGGGAGTTGGGGGGGGGGGGGGGGGGCGGGGGCTGTAGCTTCTAAGCTCTTAGGGACATTGTCACCAAACCACCCCTCCCTTACTGCCAGGACCTCCTGCAGAATTCCCCCAATTCCATGTCTGGAGTCTCCAATAATCCCCAGGGGATTGTGGTCCCAGCCTCAGCACTCCAGCAGGGCAACATCGCCATGACAACGGTCAACTCACAAGTCGTGTCAGGTTGGTACAGGGTTCTGGGAATTGTGGGAAGCATCCTGGGAGAGGAAAGGGTGCCCCTGGGGAATTCTGGGAGTAGGGAGTGTCCTCTGCTGAGGGAGGGACTTCCACTCAGTTTCCTGACCGAAATGTTCTGCACGCGGTGACCGCCAAGACTTGATTATGATGGGCTGAAACAAATTTAAGTCAAAATCTCATGATTCGCCCCCAGCGCCCACGTTCAAGACCGAGTAAGGTTCCCTTCCCCTAAATGCTTCCCACCAAGGCTCTGCTTTTCCTTCTGGACACCATCTCTCACCTCACCCACTCCTCTCTGACAAAGGGAACAGTCATCCATTCTGGCATGGTCCCCAAGAGTCTTCATCTGTGAGTGCCAAGCAACTGGGGACCCTGCTTGCCTTCTCTTTTCCCACCTTCATGGCAGGGGATCCCAAAACTGGTTGTCTCCTCAGGTGGAGCCTTATATCAACCGGTTACCATGGTAACCTCCCAAGGTCAGGTGGTCACCCAAGCAATCCCCCAGGGAGCCATCCAGATCCAGAATACGCAGGTGAGTGTGTGTGGGTGTGTGCACTTGCTCATGAGCGGTGGGAAGGCTAGCTGTGATTGTTTACTGTCTGCTGGGCACTGTGGCAAGTGACTCACTTAATCCTCACCTCTAAGAGGCTGCTTCCTGGATAGGAGGCTGGATCTAGGCAAGGTTTTATCAGCTCCAGGGCTTTTGCTGCCTCCAGAGTTAAGATCAAAGGACTCTGTATTTCCTGTGCTTGGTCTCCAGCTCCCATGACTCTGTACCTCAGTGATATAGAGTTCAGATCTATAGAAAGATCTAGTCAGATGCCTGTGATCTGACATTAACTCTGATCTTGTGTCGTCTCCTAACCTCTCTGGGCCTCAGTTCTTATCAATAAAGAAGGATTAATACCAACGGCAGCCAGCCCAGCCCGCCTACATGACCATGATGAGGATTAGCTGCAGTGAGGGACAGGAAAGTGCTTTGCAAACTGTAAAGAATCACAGAAATGTTAATTACTATTGGATGGTTTATGGCAAATTCTCATCTCCAGTACTCTCTGCATGACCCTTTTCTGCTGTTTCCTCTCCCATCCCCCTTTCCCCTCCTCCTACACCCTTGCTCCCCTCGCCCCAAGCCTCATCTCCATTCTCTGAGGGGGTGGTATGGGGTGAGATGAAAGGTGACCTCCCCAGGGCCCCAAGAATAACTTGGGAGAAGGGGGTTGGCAGTGAGAGTGTGCCAATACTATGGCGACAGGTCCCTAGCCACTGGCCTCACAGGCTGCTGATGCTGATTTTTTTCTTCACGTGCCCTGAAGGTTAACCTTGACCTCACCTCCCTCCTGGACAATGAGGATAAGAAGTCCAAGAACAAACGAGGAGTCTTGCCCAAGCATGCCACCAATATAATGCGTTCTTGGCTCTTCCAGCATCTCATGGTGAGTGAGTGTGTGTGTGCGTGTGCATGAGTGTACATCTGTGTGTGTGTGCGTGCTGGGGGCATGCAATCACAGTAGGGAGTGATTGGCAGCCCATTGCACAGGTAACACATTGTGCATGCAGAGACTCCGGTCTCAGAAAAAGGCTTTGCTAGATCATCAGGTACAGGGAAGATTGGAAAAGGCTTAAATGGGACCTAGAATCCAAGGACTTCTGATACTTGTTGCTGCTATTGGCTAAGAAGGGGGGGCAGTGAAAATGAGGTGAAAGTGGTCACTGGACTTCCCAAATCAGAATTCAGAACTTCAGGGCTAAGTGGAAGTACACTCAGTAGCCATCCTCTGCAGACCATGGCTGAGCCATACAGGCAGAGTCATCAAGAGCAGCATGGTTGGACCGGAAAGATGGTTGTTCTTCCAGAGGTCCTGAATTCAGTTCCCAACAACCACATGGCGGCTCACAACCATCTGTACTGAGATCTGGCGCCCTCTTCTGCCCTGCAGGCATATATGCAGACAGAACACTGTATACATAATGAAATAAATGGAGAGAGAGAGAGAGAGAGAGAGAGAGAGAGAGAGAGAGCACAGCATGGTCAGCTGTGCACACAGAGACAAACTTGTCACTGCCCAGCTCCATCAGAGACACTAAGAAGTGCCTGGTGACCAGACACAATAGAGGGAGGACAGGCTTAAAGACAGGTCCACTGGGGTATGGACTGTTTCTCCCAGTTGCTGGGCGATAATTCCAGTGGCATTTATTCCTTAGAGTGGTGAAAGCTGGAAGAGAGGACAAACATACAGAACTATGTTCAGCCCTTAACAAACCAGGCATGGTAGTGGTGCCCATCCTGGTACTTAGTAGGCTAAGGCAGAAAGAACGTGAGTTCAAGGCTAGCCCAGGGCTGTACAGCAAGACCCTGCCTAAAAACAACAAAAAGAAATCTTCCCTTTTGATCCTTCTCCTGCAATGAGCAAAGAACAAAGTTGTATACATTTGTTATAGTTGGTTTCATTTTTGAGACAGGGTCTTACTATGAGGCCCAGACTGGCCTCAAACTCATCCTCCTCCTGCTAGTCTCCCAAAGACTGAGCTTGGGACAAGGTTTTTAAGGCTGAGTCCCAGTATCGTGAAATATGGAGGTGAGTAGCTGATGTGTCTGTCATTTTGATGTAAAGTACCTGCTGATTTTTGCCATCCTCTGACATTGAGAGTAAACCTCCTCTAGTGCTTGCTGTAGATGGGTGTATCTGGCTATATACATAGTCTCTCTAGCCATGCCAAGTCTCCCAAGAAGAGGGACCATGCATCATCTGTGAACCTTAAATCCTTGATTCACAATGTGTGGACCTTTGGGGGACTTACTAGATCTTTTAAAAGTTATTCCATGATTAACTGTTTGTTTGTTCTGCAAAGTTTTGTCTACTTTTTAAAAGTGTGTGTGTGTGCTCTAGGTGGTGGTGGCGCATGCCTTTGTGGGAGGCAGACACAGATGGATCTCTATGAGTTCAAGGCCAGACTGGTCAGGACAGGCACCAAAGCTACAGAGAAACCCTGTCTCGAAAAACCAAAAACAAACAACAAAAAAGTATATATGTGTGTGTGTGTGTGTATGTGAGAGAGAGACAGACAGATAGAAAAACAGAGAGAAATGTATTGATTGCATGAGACTAGGGTGCACTTCCTAGTGCATGCATATAGTGACCAGAGGTAAATGTTGATCGCCTTCCTTTATCACAATCTACCTTAATTTTTGAGACACAGTCTCTCACAGGACAGGAACTCTCTGTTTTCCCTAGACTGGCTGGCTAGGGAAATCCCCAGAGTCCCCATATTTCCAACCCCACAGTGTTGGGGTTATAAACCAGGTGTGGTGGTACACACCTGTAATTTCGGTGCTCAAGGGGCAGAGGCCAGCAGAGTTCGTGAATTCAAAGCCAGCCTGGTCTACATCCTGCTTTTCCATGAGTGCCAGGGATCCAGATTCGGGTCCTCATACACTTCACCCACAGATCCGTCTCCCCAGCCCCTCTTCTTTATTCTTAGTGTGCCAAGCCACATGGTGGGTTGCAAGAAGGATGGGGGTCAAGATTTCTTCCAAACAGCTGAGGTCTGAATTACATGTGATGTTGTCATTGTTCCTCTGAGAAAGAACCCCGGGACCACAGTTCTGGGGAAATCTCACTGTGGCTCCCCATACTGGGCGATACTGGCTGCCCAGTGTTAGGAAAGAGGAGATGTGAAGGACCCACATAGGTACTGTAAATGTCCTGTCTCCAGCTCTGTTACCACTAGCATATGGGTCGGTTAATTTGAAAGGCTAGCTTAAAAAGAAACCGCCACCCTAAAGACACGCTTTATGTTAATTTAGAAGATACACATGTATTCCTTTGCTAATCTTCCAGTAGAGAGCCAACATCCTTTTCTGACTAAACTTCATCATTTTACTTGCATAAAACTTTCCTATGATAAAACATCTTCAAATCCCGACTTCACGTCAAGTGAAGTAAGAACACGGACTTTGGTCCTCAAATCTGGCTACAGGATCTCTCTAGATCTTTATTGCAGTCTCTCGTATGTGTCCCACCCAACCTGAGGTGTCAGCATTTTAAAGCAAATCTGCGTCTCAAGTTTTCCAAAGCTGCCTACATAGTTTTCTCAGCAGTAATGACCCTTTCTCTCCACACCGTATTTTATTCGTTACGTCACGGAAGCACAGTGGCGTGTGTAGCTGGCACGCACCTGTCTGGACACATGTGTGGCGGACTTCCTAAGCGGTATATTGGCTGGCGAAGCTGCCACAGAGCGCTCTGCCTCATCTCCAGCCTGGGTCTGAAGCCAGCGGACGGTTTGCAGGAGATAGGCAGAGCATCCCATAACTTTGGCTGCGTGGCAATTCTGAGCGCTTCTATAAACACTAGCTTTTCCTGTTGCCATTCCATCAGGCAGACGCTGTATTTTCCTCTTGCTGTTGTCCTCTTGTTGTTTGTGCTGTCCTGTGCCGTGGGCAGCTACAGAGATGACAGAAAGCACCTGGGGTGCGAGGTTAATTCCCAGAGCCTTCTTAGCTGCAAGGCTGGAATGAGATGGGGACACTGTCGTCCTTCAGTCCCTGAAGAATGTGGTGACATTCTCTTGCTATTTCATTTTGGCCAAAAGAGGCTAGACTCCAGCTGGAAGCAATAGGCCCACAGCCACACAGGTCAGGCAGGAAGCCCTGGAAGCAGGTTCTTCCTACAGAGGAGGAAATGTCACCGTTCCTCCACCTCAGCTGTAGTGCCACCCCTGCTCCTCCCAACACCTGACACCCTGACCTGCCAGCAGTCCTATCCATCTCCATCCCTGAACCTGATGACCTGTGTGCCAGGAGGTCTTGGAGAAGAGCCCAAGCCCCAGCAGGACCCACCACTCCCCCACAGCAGCCAGCCAAGGCTCAGCGCTATAGCATGTATGTCTCATTTAGCGCACACAAGCACCCCAGGAGGCAGGTCCTACTGTCCCATATGGCCAGTGACAGAACTAAGAACCGGAGAAGACTCACGTTCCACAAGATCACACAGATAAGAAGGCCAAGTGAAACTGAGCCCCAAGAGTGGGGCCCAAGGTCTCACTCAGCTCTACTGCCTTCACGTTGACCTCAGGGAGTGGATATACAACGCTCACACCAGTGTCTAGGCAAAGCAAAGCCGAGCCCCTGTCCTCTCAGCCAGAGACCTGTCGGGGGAGAGTGTGGGGTTTTATGCACCCGCGCTTGGGTTTCAGACGTCGCAGTGAGGCTGTTTCATACATGCCCTTCCCCGTCCATCCCGTTTGTTTTCTCACGCTGGTGTGACTTGGCGGCCAGGGCCAGCTGTGCGCCACTCACAACCACCTCCTCCCAGTCACACAGAGCTCAGGGCCTTGCTCCAGGTCCTCTTATGATCCCTGCTGTGGTTAAAAAATAAATCAATCAACCAGAGGACAAAAGAGGAACCAGGGGCTTCCTCTGTATAACTTTTGGAATATTAGCATCACACACCAAAAAAATTTACCCTTCAAAATATGTAATTCCAGGTTACATGTGTGTGGCTCAGTTGGTAGCGTGCCTGTCTAGCAGGGCAGGTCCCCGGCATGGAATACAGGAAAATAGCAGGAGTCACGGCACATGCATGGAAGCCCAGCAACTGGAAACTAGAGGCAGGAAGATCAGAAGTTTTAGGTCAAAGCAAGTTTAAATGACACAAGTTCAAAACCATCCTGGGCTACAGATAATCTGTCTCCAAAATAAAAACGATGTCATAGGTTTCAGTATAGCTACACTCTTGCACAATCATGATACCTACCTAACTCCAGATATGTCATTGGTCTGAATGCTGTGGAGACCAGTCAGGAGCCTCCAGCCAATCCAGGCCCCCAAGCCATAGCTGAGGTGAGGCACCACTATCTCTACACAGCCCTTTCTTGGGCTTCAGAGGGAGACGATGGGCTCCAGAAGTCTTTAGGCTCTGAGCAGTTTGGAGGTGTTTATTCACAGGTCTTGAGGAAAGAAGTTGGCATTTAGGCTGGACTTTAAGGACGGCTTGGGTTTGGGATTGAGTGGGATGTGGGAGGTCACTTTGGATGACAGTTGTCTTTCAAGTGATCATCGTCCATTGTTGCTTTAACACTTAACTGTTGCTGCCAGAAGGGTCTAAAATCTCCCTCCAAAATACTCTCATCATGAAGTTCTCTTTATTCCTGTTCTTACCTTGGAGTTTGATGACCCACATGGCACCTTGGCATGGCCAGAATGGGAAGCAGAAAGCAGCTGGCTTTGTTCTTGGGCACCCATCTCTCGATGCCAAAGTCTTAGGCCTAGAATTTCTACTATGGCATGAGATTGTTTACTCACACCCACTGTTCATTGTACCAAAACAGAGGCTGCCTTCTAACTCCCTAGGGTGGGTGACAGAGTGCCCGAGAGTCCAGGACACTCCGCAGGAGACTGGTGGCTTTCAGAGATGCCCTCCAAAAACGTCATGAAAGATATACAGTCTCACAGTATCCCTAGGAAACCTGTGAAGGTTAGGAGAAAAGACACATGTGCACAGGACCTAGCAGTCTTTGAGAATGCAGGAAAAAAAGCCCTTTGGGGAAAAGGAGCATAGTATGGTACACCATAGGGCGTGGGCTCCTGCTGGCGGACAGCAGACCAAAGGAGGATGGCACACCTGCGAAAGGGCGTGGGCTCCAGCTGGCGGCCAGCCGACCAGAGGAGCATGGCACACCTGCATGAAGGGTGTGGGCTCCAGCTGGCAGCCAGCAGACCACCTGCAGCCTTTTCCGAGCTGGAGCATGTGTGCCCAGCCACAAATTTCTCTTTCCCTCTCTGACCTCTTTTTAACAAACACACACAGAATGTGACAGCCACTGTTCTAAATCCCTGGCCAGTTCTGTGGACTCACGTCATCCCTGTAGCCACCTTGAGGCTGGCAGGATGATTTCCCAACTTTGCAGATGAGGAATATTGTCCAAGGTCTGAAGCTACTGAGAGGCAGGTTCAGGATCCAAACCATGTAGAAATCATGTTATTTATGGAGTCACCTCTGAAACCCCAAACCCCTCTAGAGAAGTAGGATATCGTCTTCTTCTTCTTCTTCTTCTTCTTCTTCTTCTTCTTCTTCTTCTTCTTCTTCTTCTTCTTCTTCTTCTTCTTCTTCTTCTTCTTCTGTTTTTTGAGACAGGATTGTAGCCCCAGATGACCTGGAACTCGCTCTGTAAACCAGATTGGCATCAAACTCACAGAGATCTACCTGCCTCTACCTTTTGAGTGCTAGGATTAAAGGTGTGTGCCACCACCGTCCAGCAGAGGTGAGGTATCTTGATAGATTCTTAAGTATCCCCTCTTGACTCCCCCACAAATACTTTACAGTCAAACAAGGAGAAGCAGTAGGGTGACTTGGGGGGTCACCTAATTCCTGGGGGTCTGAATCAGTGAGTCACTATCTATCCTCCTTCTGCGGCCACACATAGCCCAAACCTCCGCATGAATTCATTCAGCAAACACAGTGGGCCAGGCCATCTCTGTGCAGATGGGAAGGAGAGAAAGAGAAACGCATGGTACCTTTTCTCAAAAAAACTGACAACTGTTCTCTTTGGGGTGGTAAATAACAAGCTACCCCTATGGTGGGAAGGATCTAAGGAAGCATTGAAGCTGGAAGAAGAAGACTAGGTGGGCTTAAGGTGAGCAGGAGCAGGGTTGGAAGGAAATTACAAAGAACCAGTCTTATTGCAGTGTGATGAATGGGCTGAAATAGAAGCTACAGGGACAAAGAATAGCTTAGAGACTCAAAACAGGAAGTGGGACACTTCCACAGTAGAAAACCGTACTGCAACCAAAACACAAGGAACTCAAAAGTGTAGATGAACAGATGATTTCATTAATATAATGACCAAACCCCAAATAAAATGTTATGCATGACTATAATCCCAGAACTCAGGAGATGAAGGCAGGAGGATCAGAAGTTCAAGGTCATCCTTGGTTATGAGTTCAAGACCAACTTGAGCTTTATAAGACCCTGTCTCAAAAAAAAAAAAAACCAGAAAAAATATGCAAAACTGAGTTATCATGTTGCAGGATAGAACACATACAGAGATCTAAAGAAAAGGAAGTGATTGTCATAAAAATTTTATCTTTGGGAGGGTGGTTGAAAGGGAGCAGAAGGGAGCTCAGGTGGGAGCAGACTCCCGTCTTTTGGCCTGAGGGTGAATGAGTATGTGAACACGCACTGGGATACTATGCCACTTAGTTCTCTGTGCCTCCCTTTGTGTCTTTAAGTGGGGAGGAACAAAAATAAGAATGGGCGTTCTAAACAGAGGCAAGTGTGGAAGGAAGAAGTTCATCACTAACTGTGCTTGCCCAGTCATGCTAGGCCTCCCTGCCTGCCTGCCTGCCTCCCTCCCTCCCTCCCTTCCTTCCTCCCTCCCTCCCTGCCTGTCTGCCTGTCTGCCTGCCTGACTAGCTGTCTGCCTGTCTGCCTGACTGTCTGCTGCCTGTCTGCCTGTCTGCCTGCCTGTCTGCCTGTCTGTCTGCCTGACTAGCTGTCTGCCTGTCTGCCTGCCTGTCTGCCTGTCTGCCTGTCTGTCTGTCTGCCTGCCTGCCTGCCTGCCTGGCTGTTTGCTTGCTTGCTTGCTTGGTCACTCGCTGGCTTGCTTTCTTGCTTGCTTTGTCCAATCTGCCATCTCTGAAATCAGGGAGCATCTGTCACCAGTGGCATGTTAGATATGATGCCACACGGTCATTTCAAAACTCTGGCCCTATTGGCTGCCTCCCTTTGGGTCACAGGCCCTCCTAACCAGTGCCATGCCCACAGAATGAAGGCCCCAAAGCAAGCCCCTGCCATATGGTTGTTGAGGTTGGGGGCTTGGGGTGGGGTGGAGAAAGGTTTGGTAGGCCTCTGAGCAGGGTGGGGGAAAGGGAAGCCCAAGCTCCCTACTGAGTCTAAGGTCTAGTCTAGCATGGGCTCCACTGATACCCACTGGCTGATGTTCCCCATGTAATGGGTCCCTGTGTGACACAGGCAACCGTGCAGTGAGATGCACATGAGCTAAGAAGGTGGAAGGATCATACCAGGGTGGGTTTGAACAAAAGAAGTTGTCAGAGATGACAAAAATCAGTACTAGACTAGTTTCTTCTGACCAGAGCTCATCCTTCAAACTAAAAGCTACTTACTTCAGTGTCCTTTGAGCCCTATGAGATAAGAGCTGTGGAGGTTTGAAGGGAGGAGTCAGGAAGAGCTGCAGAGGAGTTTTTAGGGTAGGTTGCAGAGGGAGTTCCTGACAGCAATGGAGAAAAAAAAAAACAAACAAACAAGAAAACATCCATTTAATGCACATACTTTAAGTCCCTAGTTTTTAGTGCTCAACTGGAGAAGTCTGGGAGGCCTCTGTACATCTGTCAGAGTCACACGCTTGTTCTGCCAGCCCATTTCGTCATTTTGAAGTCCAGTAAATGGGTTCCTTTCCTACTCCCATGATAACCAGAGAAAGCTAAGAATGAAAGACACAGGTCAAGCAGCCAAGGCCAAACAGTCCTCAGATGGTGAGGCAAGACTCTGCCCTCTCTTCAATGGTTCTTCACCATCAAGCAGCCTTGCCCAGTTGTGGAAGTCTTCAGGTTGATATTGAGAAGGATCTGCAATCTTCTAGTCAGTGCTATACCTTTTCCAAGGAAGGCTCATGCACTTGGATGGTGCTTCAGCTCCAGCTTGGGCCCTTCCTTTGCGCCTCCAGGGGTGTCCCCCCAGCTGGTGGTCACAGGGTGGCTCCCATGGCACAGTGCGTACCTCCTAAGATCTCCTTCCACTCCCTCTCTTGTCCTTGGCCTCAAGCCTTTCCAGTTGTGCTAAAAGTAGCACTGACTCAATTGTGGCCTGACCAGGAGCCAGAACTATTTTGATTCTGTCCTCAGGAATCATGTGGTCTGAGGCGTGTACAAGCTGGGCTGCTCCTCTGGCCCTCAGCTGCGGCGCCAGGAATGTTCTGGCCCACACACCTGTTCCCAAAGCTGGGCTAAGTGTTTCTACTTAGCCACAGCCTCCACCCCGTGCCTCCTGAGGTACTGCTCTGAGAAGGAGAGATGGTGGGACTGGGTAGTGGGAGTAGTAAGGGATCTAATATCTAATAATCAGCAAGTCTTAGGCAATACTCATTCTTTGAGCTGTTAGATACAAGTCTGTCCATCTGTGTTTGAGGTATCCAACCCTTCAGTACTGGCAGTCTCCTTAGAGATAGAAAGCACCATCCTTCCTTGCTAGGCTGGGGACTTCCCTCTCAGGCGCCTTAACAGGGGAAAGCAGAAGAGATGCTGACTGGTTTAGAGCTAAGTCATGGTATAAGGCTCCTTCCTGGAAGGCCTGTCTCTCTACTGGATTAGCTCAGCTATTCCTCAAAGCCAAGTTGAGGCCCCACTTCCCTAGACAGCCTTCCAACCAAACCAAGCCACCTCTGTCCTATGATCCAAAGGGACATTGGTACAGGCTACCTTCAATAGAGGACCCCCACACACACCCTTCACGTCAACTGTGAACACCCCCCCCCCACTTCAGATGTCTCTGACTTCTAGAATTCTGGAAGCAGCCAACATCCAGCCTGTGTAAGCTGGTGACTTAGCTCAGCTCAAGAACCAACCTGATCCACATGTCCTTCCTGTGTCTGCTGACTTGTATATTCATACAGCATCACTGAACGCGAACACGATTGCCATGACTGGCAGGAGCATTGAGGAGGTGACATCTGATGATCCAGGGTTCCTGCCCAAGAGCAGCCCGCGGCTTCCTGGAGGATACTTATGTCCCTGAATGATAAGGGCAATGCACTTACTCAGAGGCCTTGGTGACTACCTAGGCCTCAGAGAACTGGAAAAGGCCTCCCTGAGGATTTGACCTGTGACAAATTTTCAGTGACATTCAGAAGTTCCTGCAGTGGGATGATGAGAGAAGAGGCCTCAGCTGTAGAACAGTAATGCAGAATGTGGAGGCTGAAAGACTGTCATATTTTTTTGTGGTCAACTCACATACCTGCAGGTTCCATATAATGCAGATTGAACAAAGTGTGGACTGAAAATATTTGAAAAAAAAACTACACTAAGCACATACAGATTCTTTTTCTTAACATTATTTCCCTAACTAATATGGTATAATGACTATTTCCATATGATTGTCTGAGGTATTGTAAGTAACTCAGAACCCAGGATAATCTGGCCACCATGGCTTCCCTCTCTCTGAGCTTCCAGAGTGCTGAGTGCCCAGCTCTGTGTAGGATGTATGGGCTGTATGTAAATACTGTGCCATGTTATGGAATGAGACTGGGACATCTGCAGATGTTGATGTCTATGAGGATCTCAGAACCAACCCTTCATAGATAACAAGGGAAGACTTGGTTCATAGATCTACCAGCCATGGACAGGGAGGCTGCTCGGCACCTTCCTGTGAACCTTGTTAAGTAGGAAGGGAGCATCACCAGGGTTCCAGAGTCCCTACCTGTCCAGGGCCTAATATCTTCCCTTCCGGCCTCCTTCTGTTCTCTCCCAATTAGCATGAAATTGGCCCTGGTAATGTTGGCATGTGTTCCTTCTTGTTAGACTCTTAATATTGTATGAATCACAGGGTCAGATGCCCTGGTGTGGTGGTCAGGGTCAGAGGTGTGAATTAAAGCAACACATGATCCTGAGGCCAACTGAAGAGGCTGCTTTCCTTCCTCACTACTAATGACAGCACTCCCAAGGCTGCGCCACTCCAATTCCTCCCTCTGTGAGTTTTAAACATCTTGCCCACACCACCCCATTCTTGCAGTACGAACTATTTACAAGTATTTAATCATTACCTAACTTAATAATGTCTTGTTAAGTGACATGCCTGAGGTCTCACAGCTAGTCACAGTAGAGCAGGCTTGTGAGGTCCAATCGCTGGGACTTTCGAAAGTCCCAGCATTTCTATTCTCTAGGCAACACAAGCAGAAAGAATGATCCTGGTCTGAGAATGCTGGATGACTTGGCCCTCTACCCTGGAGATCGCCATGTCTCCCCTGCTTCTAGGAGAATCTTTGGTCGCTTTGATTCTCATGATGCCTACTGGATGTCAGACACGTGTGCCTAAGCCTCAGAAAGCCCTAGAAACACATTAACTCTGTTGTCGGCCTCAGCACCCATTGGCCTCAAGACCTGCTTCCCTCGGCTTTCCCTTTCTTTTGTTTCTGTTTCTTTATTAGAATTATTTTTTTCCCTGAGTATCTCCTGTAGACGAGGCTGATCCCCCAGCTTTCTCCTTTGGAGTTTTGGGACTATAAGCATGAGGTGCCACATCCAATCAGATTTTTTCTTTCTCTAATGCCACTCCCCTTAGCCATCTTCCCAGGCTTCCAGTCGATTCATATTTCCTTCCTGTAAGCTTCCATAGCACTCAGTACCCAAACCACAGCATCCCCAACTTTCCTTTGTCTTCCTCCGTCAGTGGTCATTTGTGTGTGATGGCAACAAGCACGCATTCAAAAGAGTGTATTATACCCTCATGAAGTGTGGTTGAAGAGGGAGGGTAAACACATAATCAAGGCTGGGCCGAAGCATGCAACATGCATGTACAGGGCACACCTGTACCACTCAGCCTTCCACAAGGGCATACAGAGCCACAGTCTGCAGAACTGAGTCAGTACTTCCATCCGAGTGACAGGGGGCAGTTTTCTCATCTGATCCGCCTCGCGGTTGGTTTGATGAAATGAAGTTAAAGGTATGGAAACATTCCAAAGGGTTAAAAGGTTCGGTGTCAACAGTGTACCGTTATATTTATCCTGTCTTTCCAAATGTCTAGTGTAAATCTTGACACGCAGTAGACATAAATATCAATTAACTTAGATTGCATTGATTCATCCCCCTCCCCCACTTACTACCTTCCATGGCTTTGGAGGCCATTGTTGATCCTAGCTCGGAGAAAGCCGTCTTCCGGAGGGATCAAGTGAGAAGCAGAGGAAAGTGTCTTGCGATCAATAGTGAACGGACTCTAAAAACTACCCTGGTCTCCGTTATGAGAAAGAGCTGGGAAGTCTAAGGCACTTGGGAGCCTCTGTGTACACACTAGGCCCATCGTCCTCAAGAACAAGCATTGCCTTTCCCCAGTTTGGACTCCCAAGCCCTGGGTTGTGTCCATGTCTTGATGAACTCCGGGCCAACCTGGCCCCCACATGGCTACAGCTCATCGGCCCTTCTTTCATTTCAGCACCCCTACCCCACAGAAGACGAGAAGAGGCAGATAGCAGCCCAGACAAACCTCACCCTCCTGCAAGTTAACAACTGGTAAGTTGGCACCACCTGCCCACAGGCTCTCAGATCCGGGGACACATGCTTTGCAAGGGAATGCCGATCAGGGAGAACAGGTAAAATGCCACACCTACCTCGGCCTCAGCTCCACTGCCAGGCCAGTCCTCTTCGAGTCGGGGAACCTGACTCAGCCTGTCCTGGGCTGCAAAAGCAGCTTCTCAGCGCCCTCTGCTGGGAGATTGGGTCAAACATCCCTAGAAACCAACACTGCCAGAGAATCTGGGCTCACTAGCCCAACGCAGACAGACCAGGGGGTCTTGCATCAGGTAGCAAAGGTACAGCCAGCTGTGGCTATCTGGTCTACCCAACTCCTTATGTGCTGAAACCAAAGCATTTTACAAAGTAAGGTGGAAAGGAGGAGGGAGAGATGCCTTCCTGAGCCCACAGGAATGTCAGTGTCCTTGTCTGTTCTGGCCAGGCCGGATGGATGGATGGATGGATGGATGGATGGATGGATGGATGGATGGACGGACGGACGGACCCTAAAGCTGGGCCATTGTCATAAGTCCAAGTCAGAATTCGATGACTGTGAGCACAGCTCTTCCTTTCTCTGTTCAAATCTGGTGGATTTTGACAACTCCTCATGCCTTCTTCCCACACTGCCTGTGGTCACCAAGCCCCAGGTAATTCACAAACTCCTCAGCCACAGAGGGCTGGTACCCCAAGCCTGGTACCTCTGACCACTGACACCACGGGGAAGCTTAGCCATCACATCTTCCCCACCCCGAAAACACCCATGTGACCCAGATGGCAACTAACCAGATCTTCACCATTCCCCCTGGGCAGGTTCATCAACGCTCGGAGGCGCATCCTGCAGCCCATGCTCGACGCCAGCAACCCAGATCCTGCTCCCAAAGCCAAGAAAATCAAGTCTCAGCACCGGCCCACCCAAAGATTCTGGCCCAATTCCATTGCTGCTGGGGTCCTGCAGCAGCAGGGTGGCACCCCAGGGACGAACCCTGATGGTAAGATCAGGACTCGCCATAGGTTGGGGCTGGTGGGGCTCCTGGAAAGCAAAGATTCAAGGAATGACTGTCTCCTCACCCAACCAGGGTCCCTGTCATTGCGCCTTCACATAAAAAGCTTGCCTCTGCTTTTTTATAAATCTTACTATAAGAAGGGATGTTGTGTGCACATTTTTGTTTTTTGCTATTGCGTGTTTGTGTTTTGTTTTGTTTGAGACAGAATCTCATGTAGCCTGACCTCAAACATACTTTGTAGTCAAGAAAATCCTTGCATTTCTGATCTCCTGTCTCTGCCTTCTTAGTGCTAGGATGACTATTACAAGTACGAGCCAAAAGAACTCCAAAACTCCTTGTGTAAATTTTGAACAAACGTAAAGCAAGCTCACAAAGGAGTGGAAGATGACGGTCCTTAGCATCAGTGACTGCTCATCAGAACCCCCTCCTCACTCCTCACATTCCTGGGTTGCTCAGTGCAGTCAGTCTCGGCTTAGCTCTCCAAGGCCAAGGCATCTATAAATACCAAGGTGGGCATCTGGCTTGTGAACAGAGGCCAAGAGAAGCTTTGTTCTTCCAGATTCTCCATCACACCCTTCATACACGCTCTTCAAATTGTTGGTTTTCTGGTGAACAATGAATAATTTAATCAGTGAGACAACTCTGAGGTTGGCACGTGAAGGCCACTGTGTGGGCAGTAGGGAGGAGACACCCATGTGCATGCATAGCTTCATGCATATGGCTGTACCCCGGTTTCTGTGTGGTGGGTGACCATCTGTCGAGGTAGAAGAGGAATAAATAGAGGTGGTGTTGGGCAAGTTTTCAGAAAATCCCAGCTCGGTCAGTACTGACACAGATCCTTGAATCCATGACTTAGCTATCTGAGACTTAGTGTCCTCCTCATCCAAGTTGGGATCTGGGATCCTGCTTCACAGAGTAATTAGAAACTAAAATAAATAAATAAAACTCAGAGTGCTCCCTATACTTACATAGAGAATACTGAATATGTTTTAGCCTGGGGTATTGCCTGGGATGGTGCAAGAGAAGCCAAAGAATGGAGGGGTGGGCATCTCCATGCTGGTGAACTGTCTCACTCAGTGTTTGGTGCCCTACATACCATCCCACGAGCCAGCCCATCCACCCTGCCCATCACTAAAGTTGCTGGACTCGACCAACAGTCCTTGTGTATCCTAACCTTTGTCCTCTCCCGTGCAGGTTCCATCAACTTGGACAACCTGCAGTCCCTGTCCTCCGATAATGCCACCATGGCCATGCAGCAGGCCATGATGGCTGCACACGACGACTCATTGGATGGAACCGAAGAAGAGGATGAAGATGATATGGAAGAGGAAGAAGAAGAGGAGGAGGAGTTGGAGGAGGAGGCAGATGAGCTGCAGACAACGAATGTCAGCGACCTGGGCTTGGAACACAGTGACTCCCTGGAGTAGTCAGGCAGCCCAGGTGGCACTGGTCACTGAGCAGGAAAGGAGTGTCATCAGGAGGGTTCAGGGTGGGAGGGAGGGGATATGGGCAGGCAGCACCAAGAAAGTTGGGCCCTAGCTTCCCCGAATCATAGCTTGAAGAAATGCAGAGGCAACACCCTGCTCCTTCTTCCCGACCACCACACTTCCATGAACACCTACTTCCAGACCCTCGGACTGCAGGGCACTCCATTGCCGGGGCCAGTCAGCCTGCGCAGGAAGGCAGAGTGAGATCTGGACTCACCAAATACCCGAAGACAGGTGGCACCCATGGCTCCACACGGAAAAGGACTTGGGTTGTTTACAAGCCCTGCCCTGTGAGGTGGACAGGCGCTGTTTGCAGAGTGGACATTTGCCAAGGGCAGACTTGGAGGGAAGGGTGAGAGAGGGGGGGATCTAACATTTCCCCCCAGGAGAATCTGAGCTCCCTTGAAAGATACTCAAAGATGGTACATATGCATAACTGGTGGTGGCCAGAGGAGGAAGGCCTGAGGCAACACCGTATCCTACAGGTCTGAGTGGGACGCAGACTGCACAGAACTCCAGCCTGCCCCACTAGGACCCTGTCTCTTAGCACAGCAGCCGTGGACTTAGGAGAGGGGGATGGAAGCCCAAAGAGACTCCTTTCTCTTGGAAATGCATTGTCAGTGGGTCCAACCTGAAGAGCTTAAGAGCGGCTCTCCATCTGGGTCAGCTCTAGGACCAAGCAGGCGGCAGAACCTGGATCGGGAGCCATACTAAGATAACTTTGGGGACCACATCTGTCCCGAGGCGATCACATCACATCTCCTGCAACGATAGGACCTTGACGTTTTACCCTAGATACTCCTCTCCTCAGATGGAGTTCTTCAGATAGCCCAGCCCCTCTGTGACCCTCCACAGGTCCCCATGGTATCCCTCTGCTCCCAGGCTAGTACCGCCAGCCTCTAGCCTCCTTCTCCATTCCATCCTCCAGAGAAGGCAGAAGATACATCGGAAAGAAGCGTTATCCCAATGGGAAGCCAGGGGCTGAAGAGGTGCTGCTGCTCTTGCCTTCAGTACCAACGTGGCAGGAGGATGGTGGACAAACTGATCCGCACACACCATTGGGCTCGGCGCTGAAGGAACTGGGGGCTCCTGGGAGGAGGCTACCTACCATCCGCCCTCACACACACCCTCCAAGCCCAACTCGGAGGGCCCACGATTGGCACCCTCTCCTCCTGTCCCCTCCTATTCTATGGCTATGAATGGCAGGACTGATCACGTGTGTGTTTTCCATTGGGTTTAATGTGATGGACGTGCAGTTTCATTTGTAAGTGTGCATTAGCCATCTCCTTCAGTGCTAGGACATGAGTGGCTATCTGGCTCAACCGGAGGGGACCCTTGGGACCTTCCGGGCCTCCCCTCTTCTACCTGGTTGGGCAGAGCAAAAGGATAGTCACTTTTCTGAGGTCTCCCGGAAATGAATGTATTTCTCCCCCCAAAAGAGCTGATATTTAATGTTTTACTAGGGATTTTTGAGAAACAAATAACCTTATTTATAATCTGGGTGATCCAATCATTTTTTTACTCCCTTTTGATGCCATACCTAGAGGAAAGGCAAGCTTTTTTGGCGTGAGACTTTTGCAACACGCAGTGGATAAAACGTGTTTCCTCTTCTGGTTCATTTTTCTTGTTAAAATACATACATCCACGCATAACTTCCTCTACTCAGCACCGTGACAAGCACCCTAATCAGCATGGACATGTGCACATGTGTGCACATGGATACACATGCCTACATCTCTTCCTCCCAGCCCCTTCCACCTGCCTAATGTTATGCAACCTCCTTCCAATGTATCCACCAAACCAGTACTGAATGTGGCCGCAAAGTTTTCAGTAAATCTTATCACCTACCGAAATGCTGGTGCACAGTTCTTTCTTTTCTTGGAGGTCCTTTATGCTTTCAGTTGGACCCTGGGCCAGACAGCATCTGGAGCCCCAGAATCCACCCCATTGGACTGACCTCCCTCAGAAAGGGACAAAGTAGGGGGCTTGCAGGGTGACCTCTGGTAGCTGTCGGGAGAGGAAGATGGTCCAGCTTGACACTCTGTAAGTCAGAGCATGGAGAGGACAGAGGAAGCTCTGCACTGCCCTCTCCTGACAGTTCTCTGCACTGCAGTGGAGACCTGACTGTAGCTCTCTTCCCATGTAGACTTTTGTATTTCCCCACTGTTGCCCCAGGACTTTATCATCCAAGTCGGTGTAGCCATGGTCCACACATCACTCTCATACGTCCACCTTACTTTGATCAAAGGTGGGAAGTCCTGGAACGTGGAAAGAGATGCAGCCCGAGCAGCAGCTTTAACGCTCATACTATGTCCATGGCAGGGTCTGCCCCAGACTCATCTCTGCATTCCCTGAAGCCAGGCCAAGGATGCAGAAGGGGTCAGAAAAGTCGGAAGATTCACAAAAAGATAACAAATCCATTACAACACCACCTCCCCAAACTGGAAAGACGGAGAGCCAGGCGTGGTAGATCATAAATTGTCCTAACCCTCCAGAGATGGAGGCAGGGGAAGCCAAAGTTCAAGGCCATCCTCGGCTACATAATCAGTTAGCAGACAGCTTGGAATATGTGAGACTTGCCTCAAAAAATAAAACGTAAGTAAAAAGAGAGAATTGGGGTAGACTTCACTGTCATTCCAAGAAGAGGTTTCAATGAATGAATACACACACACACACACACATTCAAAGGAACTGGAAAGAAGGCTCAACAGTTAAGAACACTTGCTGCTCTTGTAGGGAGGACACACATTCAGTTCCCAGCACCCTCCTCAGACAGCTCACAACTGCCTGTAAGGATACCTGCCAGTCAGGACACCTTTCTCTGACCTCTGCAGGGACCAGGCAGGCACACTGTGTACATAACACACATGTGGGCACTCACACATACAAATAAAATAAGAAATCATATATATATATATATATATATATATATATATATATATATATAAGAAAAAATTTTCATGACCAAATTAGTCGAATACTCTTAGCTAAAATAAATGCCAGCCAAATTAACCCAATGTTCTTAGCTAAATATGTCATATATTTTGTGCAATGCGCATTATAGTCAGGGCTCCAAAAAGTCCTGCAGGAAAAGAAGCCTATTTAACTGTTTAGCTGTTCCTTAGATTCACTTGATCTGTCTCTGCTGCTTCCAAGGCATGCATATTAAGGATTCTGCAAAACACACAGCAGAAAATACGTCCTGAAGAAATTAGACCAATGTGGTTTTCCGCTCAAGGTTTTCCATCCCGAGGTGCCATCTTCTCACCCATGCTGACAACTGGAAGTGAGTTTGTGGTGTGAGTGGTTGTGTTCTCAGGAGGCAGCAAGCCATTGTCTGCATGATTCAGATGCTACCCAACCCAAAGAGATGTCCTCTGTGGTAGTGACAGGGAGGGGTACCGGGGGTAGGGGTAGGTGGATTTCCTTAGTCTAAAATGAAACTGGTCAGTCTAGCTTCTGTCCCTCACTGCCAGTCCATCAGAAAGGCCCTCTCAGGCTTGCAAGTCCTGCTGGAGACTTAAACATTCTTGACCCAGAAACCCCTCTAACTGACTTGCCTAGGCCAGAGGATGGCAGTGAATGGCAGCCTGCAACTGGCTCGGTCTTAATCCCAAGGAGCTCACTGTTGTTCAGTACACGGTTGTTAAGCTGCCACTGTCCTGGGCTCTGTTCCACACACCAAGGATACAGCAACCATGGTCATGGAGCCCTTTCTGGGAGTTCACATTCTAAAAGACTGGGGTAGAGCCACAGTCTAATACTCTGGGACACTGATCTTTCTAACTTTATTGCTCAGGGTTGCCAGCAAGAGCTGCTGGGGTCAAGTGGGACTTTGCGATAACATCCTGTTTACAGACGTGTTTTGCTCAGAGCGGTTGCTTTTTTAAGATTTTCACACCAACATTTAGAAGTTGGAAGACTCTACATTGAAACAAATGAGATTCTTGGTCTCTCTGGAAAGTCAGGCAGTCAGGCAATTTGGGATCTACATCCTCATGACCATGGGACATCTGAAGAACTGCTACCCCGAGATTCACTCTCTAACTCCTGACATTCCCCCCACTCCTGGGGTAGCCCAACACTGACGCGAGGTCAGCTGAGGTCACGCTAGGACCGTCCTTATGTAGTTAATTATGTATTTTTCCTTTTCTTTTCTAATATTTCAGTGGATTCAAGTGTTTTGTTTTGGGTGGTTCAGTTTGGTTTGGTTTGATTTCGTAGTATTGAGGATTGAACCTAGGGCCTTGAAAATGCTTGGTAAATGTCCTACCATTGAGCTACATCCCAATTCTCTCTCTCTCTCTCTCTGTCTCTCTGTGTGTGTGTGTGTGTGTGTGTGTGTGTGTGTGTGTGAATTTTGTTGTTCTTGTCTCACTAAGGTGTCCAGGATGATTTTGAACTTGCTCTATAGCGCATATAGGCCTTGAATTTGTGATCCTTTTGCTTCATCCTTCCAAGTAGCTGGAATCACAAGCCTATCCTTCCAGGCCCAATATGATTTGTTTTATTGGGGGGGGGCGGTCTTTCTGTGTAGCACAGGCTGGCCCCAAACTCACTGAGCAGTGTAGGCAACCTTGAGTCCTTCATCCTCCTATCATAAACTCGATAGGAGTTCTGGGATTACAGCTGTGCATCACTGCGCAGAGTTGACAAGTTTATGACGGGTGTTTATAAGTAGGGAAGTTTTTCTCTAAACCCGTTTCTCCATCAAGCAAGGGAAAGCAAGATCGTCCAAAAGGACTCTGCCTTGGAAACAAAATATTGGAGAAAATCTATCTGTGGAAACACAGATAGTCCCGTCGTTTCTTGTGCTCTGTACCTATCTCACACCCAGATACCTTTGTTTATGTGTCCACCTGCCTGCCTGGCCTTGAGAGGTAATCATGAGCTTTGAGGTGACAACACTACCTCAGGAACATTGCTCAGAGACAATAGACTTCAGGGGGCCCTTTCAGCTCAGTGCATAAAGGAACTTGCCACCAAGCCTGACTGTGTAAGTTCGATCCTGGGGCTCACATGGAAGAAAGTAAGAACTGAGACTTTCAAGTCGTTCTCTGACCTCCACATGCATGCTATTGCATGTGTGCCCCCCACAAATACAATATATTTTTTAAAAACATAGGTAGGCATATGTGCCTGTAATCCAAGCATCTAAGAGATAAAGGCAGGAGGATGGAAGAGTTTGAGACCGGTTTGGGCTACATAAAGAGACTCTACCTAAGAAGAACAAGAGAGAAGCAAGAAGGGAAGGGAAAGGAAAAGAGAACGGGAGTCTCCGGCTCCTCTTTCAAGTTCCTCTACATAGTTCCTTTCTTTCCTTGTTTCCATACAGACTCCAACTTCAAAGCCATTTATCCATTCCCTAAGCTTTCATCGGTGCTTACTACGTACAGCATCAACCTGGGGTCAAGTTAATTCAGCTTTGCAGGGCATCACAGGCCAGGGGATAAGAACCAAGGCCAGCAGATAGTGCTGACTGCATCATGCTGTGTGCTTCTTGACATCTTACTTCTAGCCCGCAAATAAGGCAGGTTATATTACACCACTTCCAAGCATGTCTTCTACTTTTATATTTCTCAGCCTCTCTCTGGGCCGATCTCATTTAGCCCCTTCGCAAATTAAACGCATCTCATTAAACTGAACCCATTTAGGACAATGCCCTTCAGGTGTGTGCATCTTCGTACATCGTTCATTTTAAGACAAGTGTTTGATTTATTTTCATCTCATTAAACTCTTTAAGATTATGTGCATCTCATTACACTCAGCACACCGAGATGACTTATTTCAGGTGTAGACATTACACCCAGTATTACCAGGCAAGAATATGATTTTTTTGTTTCATTACAAGCCTTACAATTTATGTACATCTCATTACAATCAGCCATTTAACACAATTCCCTTCAGTTGTGTGGCTCTCATTATACCTTTTCATTTACTGATTTTTTTTTCAGCTTATTTATTCAGAGAACTCACTTCAGGTGTGTACGAACCTCCTCTTCACCTGTGATTCATGTGGCTTTCTGGTGGTTGTTTGCATCACTGCATTGTAAAATGTTTATTCTATCAGACTTCTTGAGGGCCAGATATGCCATCTTGTGGGCCTCTTGCGGTAGCACCGACAGGAAGAATGCTGGCTCGATATTCATGAAACGATAGTGCTGTAGGTACGACTCAACAGTTCTAGCTCCTCCGGAAGAAGCTGCCCAGATACCCACTCCAGTTGGGGAATTAGATGAGTACCACCACCCAGCTCCCAATACCCAACATACTTCCTGCTCCATCCATCTGTCCGTCTATCCGTCCATCCATCCATTTGTCCAATTACCGGGAACAGAACCTGGGCTCTGTCTCTAGGCAGGTGTTCTACCACTGAGCTACACCCCAACCCATGCTCTCCTTTAGGCTGGATGGAATGTGTATCCATACCGTGACTCCTGTTGGAAGGAAGGAGGTCAAATAGCTTTACCCTCTTATGATGGAATCTCCCCAGCTCCCTCCAGACCTAGTGGCTTCTGCTATCTTTTCTACAATCCTATCCCAGGGATTCTCAGCTGGAGTGCACCTTAGAATTGCTGAGCAGGAGTTTTGGAGTTGCAAATCAAAATATGTCAGAGTCTGGACCAGTAAGGTCCATTTTCAACAGCACCTCAGAGATTCTCGACTTCTGAACTTGATTCACAAAAGTCCCTTCAGGGCAGTCGGGCAGTCACTCAGTCACTCGGAGCTGAGAATGTTCCACGTCCTCAGCATTGTCCCTGCAAGCTTGTGTTTGTAACTCAGCAAGAGTCTAAGTTCAGAATGAATAGACAAAATCCCAGACAGGAGACCAGTGGGTCAGAGAATTCTCTCACCCATAGCATATAGGAATCTCGGGTCCGCACACAGGTCCCCGTCTCCTCCCCCTCACATTGCCCATTGCCTTCCAGAGCCAAAAATGCCAAATCATACACAGAGCCAGCTCATCCCTCGGTTCTCCACCCCAGATGGGAGAGCTGAGGCATGAGGAGTAAGCGTGCAGGAGCAGAGATGTTGCCTGGCTCTGGGGCTCGTGTGCTTGCTGCAGGAGCTTCCTTGCAGGGAGTCTGGGCTGCTTCTGGGTGTCTTGGAGTCATCCTCAGGTTCCAGTTGTTTCACCCAATGCTAACACTGGGTCCTAACTCAGCATCCCTGAGTGTCTCCGGGTAGCCTTGTCTGTTTCTTCTTCCGTCACTCCACCTGTCGCCTTGCCAGTGAAAATAGAACCTATTCTGCAAACTCAAAATAACTCTGACTTGACACCCCTTCTTTTCCACCACTTGAACCTGATGAAGAAGCAGAATGCATCTGCCTCCTGCCTGCTGTTTCGTCTCTTCTTCCCCAACCCTGGGGGCCCAGGAGTTCTACAATCAGCCCCAATCCACCTCTCTCCTCCCCCACCTCTCTCACCAAGCAGGATTTAATATGGATAGACTTGGACACCATCGATCAAATCCATAATCCTAGCACTTGGAAGGCCAAGGCAGGAGGATCACTAAGAGACTGAGGCTAAACCAGGCGATTGTGGTCCATGCCTTTAATCCCAGCACTCTGGAGACAGAGGCAAGTGAATCTCTGAGTTAGTGGCCAACCTGTCTGCAGAGCTGGTTCTAGGACAGTTAGGATTACACAGAGAAACCTGTCTGTGTGGGGAACAAGAAAAAGAAGGAGAGAGAGAAAGATTGAGACTAGCTGAGCTACATAGTGAGACACTGTACAAAAACATAAAATAAGACAACAGCCACAAGGCTAGAGTCCTTGTCAGGCTGATTTAGGGGAATAGGGTCATCTGTCTTCTTTTGTTTTTGTTTTCAGGACTTCTCTGTCTCTTAGATTAAAAAAATAACGACCATCCCCAAAGCTAGAGAGGCCACAGGGTCCAGCTCTTTCATCACATTCCTCAAAATTTACTAGTAAAAGCCACTTACGAAGCACTTAGTGTACATTTAAAACATTAAAGATTCTTCAAAACAAAACTGAAATTTTTACTAGAAATATTACTATCAGTAGTCTCACTTTTAAAATATAGAAGTTAAGGCTTAAATAAATTAAGTAATTTAAAAATATATATGTTATTTTGGAGGCAGCCTTAGCTCATGCCTGTAATGCCAGCACTTAGGAGGCAGAGGCAGAAGGATCAGTAATTGAAGGCCACCTTTGGTTGCATAGAAAGTCTGAGGTTAGCCTGGACTATATGAGACCATGTCTCAAAAAACTACGAACAGACTTTCTCTCTCCCCTGCCCCCGCTCTCTTTCTTCCTTCTTCCCCAATTCCCTTTATCTCAATAAAACCTCCACTCAAGGTCTAAAAAAACTCCTAATAAAAACAACAAAAATCTAATTAAAATCAGGTTTTAGCTAAGCGTGGCATTATATACCTGTAGTTACAGCACTAGGCAGGGAGAGACAGGTGGATTCTGTGAATTCAACACCAGCCTAGTCTACATAACACATTCCAGGCCAGCCAGAGCTACATAGAACTCAGTCTTTAGGTTGGGAGTGTGGCTCAGTGTAGCATGAGTGAGACCCTGGGCTCAATCCCAACACTGGAAATGAAACTATTAGACCCAATCTGTAGTGCAGCTAAGATTGGAGTCCAAGGTCATACCTAGAGTTCTTTTTTGAGATAATCAGCCTCTGTCAAACTTGACCAGAACCAAGGGAGGAGACCTTTCACCCCAGAAGTTCTAGGAAGTGATTGCCCCCCTGAACATGCCCTGACCCATGTCCCTTGGATGGGACAGCACTAGAAAATGCTGGTTGCAGTCCCAGTCCGCCTCCCCACAGCATCCTCCCTTAGGGACAGGCAAGACAGAACCTATGTCCTCTGAATTTAGGATCTGCTTTCCACAGACCTGCTGAGTGGCAGGCGTGCCCTGGAAGGGGAGTCAGGAAGTTGATCTTTGAAGGAGAAGCTGTCTGGGATGGAGGAGTGGGCCAGAGCCCCTTGCTGATGGTTGCACAGATGAGGTTCAGGGACCTGTGTGTGTTGAGTCCAAATGACATAGCAGCAACAGCCAAGCCTTCTCCTGGGTCTTGTGTAGAAAGGTAACCCCCTGCCTGGAGATCAAGATCTAGTACTCAAGCCTTTTAGGACTGACTCCTCCGCACAAGGACACAAGCGCTTGGGAGTTTGTGGACAAGCTGGCATAGAACAAGTGCCCACACAGAAAGGGGGTCAATCGAGAGCAGAGGACAGGCCCAGGGCTCTGGGGCACTGTCAGATCCAGCAATATTGGTGGTGGAAGACAATAAAATAATTATGTTCAGGAGAAAGGGAGGACCAAGGATGAAGTGGGAATGTGCTGGACTGGAATACAAACCCCTGGCTCCTCACTTCCTGCAGCCTATGATTCTTTTTCTTGCTCTGGGACTTGTGGGAGCAGGGAGAGCAGGGACAGTGAAGTGGGGGAGGAGGAGAGACCAGGGGGAGGGAGGGAGGGAGGAAGGGAGGGAGGGAGGGAGGGAAGGAGGGAGGGAAGGAAGGAGGGAGAGGGGAGAGAGAGAGAGAGAGAGAGAGAGAGAGAGAGAGAGCTTGTGTCCCTGGGGATTTTTCCAGACAAAGCTATTATCGAAATGCCAACCAGCTCCAGCCTGGCTAATTTGCATATTCCATGGTGAGCTCTGGGAAGCAAGATGAATATGCATGAGGGCTTGGGTAAGAGGTGGGGCTGCTGGGCTGCGGGCTAAGGTGGCTCATTGTTCTTTAGAAGCAAGGCCTTAGAAAGCCAAAGCACCTTCCGGGTCAGCGGAATGGCCTGTGCTTCCCTCCCAATGGAAGGAAGAGAGCAAACCTCAGGCTCAGTCAGAAATCCAAAGGATGACGACGATCCTCTCAGCCTCACAAAGAAATACATAATCAGGCGCCATCAAGAATGGGAGTGTCTCTCCTCTAAAAGTAGCATATAATTACTCCCTTCTCGTGCATGCTAATCATGGAGGCTGGCTCAGGGCTGAGAGTCACCTTTCCTGGCTTCCAGGAAATGAGGCTCTTCTCCCTACTTTTTGCTTTCTCAACAGGAAAACAACGGGCACTCTGGGGTGCCCCAGCCTCCTACGTAGACCCTATAATGCCCAAGATGACCAGGCTGTGTTGGGAGAGCCGTGCACATGGCATGAATTCAGTCAAGTAGCTGAAGATTTAAGTTGTGATACATCTTACAGCAATGGGGTCGGTGCTAGGGGTATAGACCAGCTGGAAGGACATGCCTGTCTTGGAAAGGCCCTGATCAATGCTTACTCATTGACTCTCTACAGTCTCTATGACCACCAGCTGAAGATGGTTCTACTCCGGACATGGAAGCCAAAGTAGAAAGGGCTTATTTTATAACTTCACAGAAAAATTCCAATTTCGTCCTACAAAACTTGGAGCCACCAATCACTTGCCATGTTGTTTTCTCCCTGAGGGCTCATGGCTGTCTCTCATGCTAAACCAGAGAAGATAAGGGAAACACTCACCCCACCCCATCATGTGCTTCCACTCCACGTAATTAAAGGCTGACTTCCAGCACCACAATAAGTTTTCTTCCCGGGACTTGATCAGACTAGGTTTAGAAAAATCTTTTAATAGAAACGCACTTGAATTCATTGACCTCCCAGCCACCCCGCCCTGGGAGGGCTCCTGTGGATTGGACTTCCGAGAGCTGGTGTTGGTTTTGTGAAGGACCTGGAAATGCAGCTCACCGTCTGGGCTTCCGCCCCGCCCCACACTGCTGTGGTACTCCAGAACAATGGGCAGAGGGCACCTGACAAGAGCATCGGTTTCACCTGTTAACACTGGCTGAGCCCCCTTAGGTTCTGGCTCTAGGCTCTATTCAGAGCTCAGTGATGCTTTCCTAAAACTTGATGCAAACACTAGCTAGCCACGGGGAGGGCTTGTTGGAGGTGGGCTCGGACAGACCAAGGATTTTTGTCTCTTTTCTAGGCATGCTCAGTACTGCTGGACACCAAACCTTGACTCACGGGGATAGAGGGAAGGAAGGGGGGGGGCACAAAATCTTGTGGGATGGCTTTCACGTGCCCTCTCAACTCCTGTTGCAGAAAGGATAACAAAATCAAGGCGCCCTTCTCCCTCTCTCTTTCCGATAACCTCCTCCTGGAATAAGAGGGTCCCAGACACTTGAGGGCTATTTTTAACTACCACTGGCTTTGATTAGCTTGTCTCTGGATGCTTCCGACACCTGCTGGCAGGATAAATTGGGGGAAAAAAAGTGGCTGTCCCAGATCTGATAAACCCAAAGTAGGAAAAGTGCGCATGTGTATGTGTGTGTGTGTGTGTGTGTGTGTGTGTGTGTGTGTGTGTGTTATTTCCCCTTTGCTAAAACTGATGAAAAACCCTACAACTGATACAATGATCTCATGTCACCAGTGACCTTCGGCATCTGTAGTCTTGGGGCTGATGAGTTGTAGAATTGAAGTCACTTTCTTGTCGAAGGCCTAGTATCCGTGTCAGTGTGTAGATCCCGATGATCTGTGTGTGTGCTCTGTAGTCTCTTCCACCTTGTGTGGCAGCTCAGGTGTCCTCTGTGGGGGTTCTCTGTATCGCTTGGTGCTATGTACAACACAAGACAGGGCTGCCGGGACTCTGACCGCTCCCTGGTAGAGCGAGGCCTCCCTCCTTTACCCATCCTCAAAGGTTGCCTCTTATCTGCTTCAAGGAAGGCAAAGCCTGGGGAGTGAGCGGCAGAGAAGCCACTCTGTCTTCTAGTGTTGTCCTTGTCGGACTTTCTATGGAGCGGCTCAGGTGGCTAAGCAAGCACTAAGCAAGCAAGAGACCGTCTGCTTGGATGAGGCCTAAGTGTCGGTTCATCTCTGGCTCCTAAGCAGCCTTAGGTGAGTTACTGACCATCTCTGCTTCATGACATTCTCCTCTGGAAAGCTCAGAAGATATGAATACGTACCTGCTTGTGACTCCAGGTTGCTGGGACGTGAGACAATGTATAAAAAGTGATAGGGCTGGCAGCAAGGCATGCAGTGACCACCTTCTTTTGTTTTGAAAGCTAGGAGCGTGGGAACTGTCAGTGTTAGTATCTTACAGGCTAGAAGACGAAAGGCAGTGGAATTCAGGCTATGCTAGGACAGAGTCAGCATCCGGGATCCAAGGGCAGTATTTGCCTGCTGTTAGCGAGGCTGACAGTTACCTGCTATCAAAGCCTGAGACTGCATGAAGGAGTTAGTGCTGCTGGGCCTCAGGGCTGCAGCCAGGAGAAGCCAAGTCATAGGATACTGTTCTTTCCCCCACAGGCCACTGAGAACAGAGAGGGCATGGTGACAAATCTCAGTGCTGGAAAGGGGTGGGTACATTCTCCCAGAGAGCTGAGATCCGCAAAGCTACTTCCCTTCAGCTCCGAGACCCCAAATCCAACCCAGCACCCCCGTGGGAGGCGTTGCAGGTGCATCACTGACAGGCTCATGCTTGGGATTCTCCATTTCCGCCTAGCTTCGGACTGGCTAGTTTCTACCCCACATACTATAGCCAAGCAGCGAAAACTGAGGAGACTATGAACGGCCTCATTCTGTGACGTAGGCAACCTCACCACATCACATGGCCCCACCCGTACCCACCACAGGGCCACAGGGCCATGGCCACAGGCCAGCATCTGAGAACAGCCAGACATCATTTCCCTGGAGGGTTTGGAACACAGAGCCAATGGACACCACTCTCCAAAAAGCATGAAGAATATTACTTAAATGAAGGTTTATTTCAAAATTAGTCTTAGAGTATAAGCTGGGCTGAGGGCTGGAGCCAGACTACGTAATGAGTGGTGAGGGCACCTGCCTTCCCCAACACAGGCGGTGAGGAAGGAGCATCACCGGCCCTGCGCCCGATCATGCATCCAAAGATTACTAGCACTAGAAGCCAACAGCAAAGGACCCCCCGCACGGTTGCTCGTGTTTAATCCAGGTTAAGCTATACACGTTTAAATACACGCAGGAGGTGACATGGTGTCATGCAATCCCAGTGATGGAATGACGTTCTTGCTCCGTGACCTCCCGCAGTGAGGCTGCTCCCCCAGGTGAGGTTAGGTTGGACAGAGCACTGAAACAGAAGAGGAGAGAGGTCACACGGAGGTCACGCTGCGCAGACAGGGGTTTAAGTCATTGTTTGGTTTAATTACTTCTTCCCAGGCTTTGCTTTTCCTAACTACATATGACATGGTGCAAAAGCCGCTGGATTTCCAGAGTAAGTTCTTTGTTGGTGTCCTGTTCCTCATGAGGACACGCACTGGTGACCTGAAGTAAGAGAATCTCCCCAGGCCTGGTAGTGAAGCCCCTCCTGATGACCGTGGGGTTTATGGGACCACAACCTGGTTGGCCTACAGTGGGCACTCTATGGGGGCTTCAGCATGAGCTCTGCAGCTGGCACAGGAGCCCGGAGGACCCCTTCTGTTTGGGGAGGAGGGTGGATGCTCTCACCTTTTAAAATGTAGTCTGTTAGCAAAGTAGGCACCTTCTCATTATCCTCCTTCATGGCGAAGAGAACTGGAGGAGAGAGAGGGAGATGTGGGCCAAGATATTGTTAGGGTATGTTTGCTTCTAAGGCTAGACAAAGTCCACTCTTAGCGAGAAAGAAATGATATGAGGAAACCTGGTATTCACTGAGTGTAAGTAGGCACAGTCCTCTACAGGCTTCCAAGAGTCAGCGTTCTCAGGATGAGAGCGAATACTCGCAGAGAGCGGTAGGACTGTCTCTGTAAAGTGGACCTACCAGTGACGTCTTTAGATTTTTCCCTTTTGGTTCATCTATAACTTCTATACCACCTACCAAATATATATCTTTAATAAAAATAAATGAACCAAATAAATAAATAAATAAAGCAATGGCCCAAAATGATAAAATCAGTTTTTGGAGATAGTCAACCTAAATGTTAAATATTAATTGCTAATCACTAATAAAACTGTGTTGTTTGTTTTGTTTTTGAGACAGGGTTTCACTATGTAGCCCTGGCTAGCCTGGAACTCAATGTGTAGACCAGGCTAGCCTCAATCTCATAGAGATCTGCCTGCCTCTGCCTCCCAAGTGATTGGATTAAAAGTATGTGCCGCCGCCACCCAGCTGAAACTATCTTTAAAGATATTCTACTCACATTAAAAAAAAATGTTATTGCACCGGGCGGTGGTGGCGCACACCTTTAATCCCAGCACTCAGGAGGCAGAGGCAGGCGGATCTCTGTGAGTTCGAGACCAGCCTGGTCTACAAGAGCTAGTACCAGGACAGGCTTCAAAGCTACAGAGAAACCCTGTCTCGAAAAACAACAATAACAAAAAATGTTATTGCGATAATCCTCACCTTCAATTTATTGACCACAAATAAAGTTTATCCGACAAATCTTTGCTATTTCCTGTGGGGAGGAGATGAAGTCCTGGGTGAAAGTGTATTGTTGACACGAGTACAGCCAGATCAAGAGCCCCGATGCCGCAGCCCCGGGGAAATGGTAAAACCTTCCTTTGGTCCAAATACAGACGTTATGAATCACTGACCCTTAGCTAAAAACAGTCGAGCATACCGCCCTGCTTCCCTTGACTGCAGCCTGAAACTGCTCCCCTGCAGAGATCAGCTGATTATTGCATCCTGGTTCAGCTGTATGCAATAAACCCACATCCTCAATTCGGGTGAATAAAATTAACGCGCCGAGTTTCCAGGTTTCTCCTGGTACATCTCCGTTAGGGTATGTGGCCCACCCAACCCCAGCCTTTTTGTCTGTGTGTCTGTCCTTTCTTCATTCCTCAAGTCAGGTCAACTCCAAAGCCTTGCAGGTCGTAGCAGTTTCCACTACAGTGTTAGATTTGTGCAGAGTTGAAGAATTGTGGACTCCCAGGGAGCCTTCACAGCGCTTGCTGAAATACCTACATGACTTCTACAAGAAGCAAACAGTAGGAAAGCTCTGAAAACCTATAGGCTTTCATAAAAGTTTTAAAACTGCATTTTCTGGGGGTGAGACTGTAATTCAATGTTAGGACACTGGTCTAGCTCATGTTCTGTCCCCAAACAAATAAATCCTTTTCTGTTAACTAAACAATGTGCTCACATGTTCACAACTTACATGATAGAAGTCAACACAAGGAAATTCTATAAGAAAGTATCTGAGCCTTATTTATAACTTCAACAAAAGCACCCAACAATAGACTCCTTCACCAATTTAAGCTTCCTTAAATAGACTAGTGTGTCCAGGTTTTGTACTCTTACACCACCTACGAAAATGAGAGGTCTACCTATATAGAAGACTTACCAATGAAGAAGGCTGAAGAACATGTATTAGCTTTATAACAAATATATCCTAACATAGAAATATCTAGAACAGTGCATGAAACTGTTAAGTAGTTCTGAATGTGAGACCACAGAGGATGCTACTTCCGGGACTGTTTCTATGCCGCCTAATTCTCCTCAATGATCATATTTCACCTTCATAAGCAGAGTGAACAGTGAAGATGAGTGGGCCCTGAGTCAGGAGGCAACCATGACAAAGGGTGGGATCCCAGATCCACTTCCAGGATCCCAGATCCAGGTCCACATTGAGGCTGGGTAATGGTCAGAACTTGAAACATGGTCAGAACCAGGTGAAGAATAGGACTCAATATGATGATACAAATCACCAGTCATGGCCAGGGGAAAAGACTGAACCCATAGCCTATCAGGGTTTTGTTTCCTTTATGTTTTTGGATATATAGTCATTTCAACAGAATTAGATGCTGGGGATCCTTGTTTCTTCTGTTTGCTTCCTGCTGTACCTAAGAATTTTTAATGACACGTGCTACAGTGGGTGTGTGTGTACCAGGGCATGCATGTGGAAGGAAGAGAGAGGACTGGAGAACTTGGTTTTCTCCTTCTACCATGTAGCCTCCAGGATGGAACTCAGGTCCCAAGCTTGGTGGCAAGGGCCTTTACCTGCTGAGCAATCTTGCTGGCTCTGTGTTGAATATTTAGATGCAAATTCATGGAGAGATGCTTCAGCAGTTAAAAGCACGGACTGCTTTTCCAGAGGACTCAAGTTCAATTCCCAGCACCCACATGTTGACTCACAACCGTCTGCAACTCCAGTTTCAACGGATCTGATGTGCTCTTCTATCTAATGCATGCAAGTGCTGCACGGTCCTACAGGTCGGCAAAACACCCACACACATCAGATAGTAAAACTAAACAAAACTTTTATAGCTCATGAAACTGCAACTATCTGGAAAACTTGTAAAATATAATTAAAATACCACAGTAGTAATCATGATGATGGAGAAAATTAACATGATGGTTTGATCTGAAATGTCCCCCAAAATGTTCATGCACTGAGAGTTGGTTCCTAATTCAAGAATGTTCAAAGGTGGGGCTTTGGGAACGTGATCGGATCATGAGGGCTCTGAAATCATCAATGGACCGATATGTTCTCTGTTTGATGGGATATTGGCAGGGGATGGAAACTTAGGAGGCGAGACCTAGTTAGAGTGTGAGTCCCTGAGGACATGCCCGTGGGGCTCTCTGGATTTCCCAGCAGCCACGAAATGAGCGGCTGTGTCACTGTCCCCTTTCCTCCGTGATGCTCGGTCTCACCATGGACCTGGAAACAGATGGACTGAACCTCTGAAGCAGAGTCAAAAAAACTCTGCCCTCCTTTAAATTATTTCCTCAGGCATTTTGTCAGTTATATAGAACTGACCAGCACACTGATTTGCTTTGTCCACTTTTCCATAACCCTATAGTATTCTAATGATGGACACACTAGTTATAATATCAAAATAACTGTTATTTATTATGTGTGTGTGTGTGCACATACATGTGTATACATTTGGGTCATGGGTCCTATGTGGAAGTCAGCAGACCATTCTACAAAGTTGGTTCTGTCTGTCTACCTTTCTGTAGGTTCTGGGACTTGAACCCAGAACTCTAGGCTTGCACAGCGAGTGCTTTGCCCACTGAGCTGTCTCACTGGCTCTAAACTTTTTTTTTTTTCATAGGGTTTCTCTATGTCGCTCTAGCTGTCCTGGAACTCGCTCTGTAGACCTGGCTGACCTCAAACTCACAGAGCATGCACAGGTCCCTAGGATCAGTTCACAGTACTGAAAACCCAATCACGGTGCATACTTATACAGATGCAGAAATCTAAACCGAGCAAATGTACTTTGAAGTTAAAATCCCTGATTCTCAAGGACATGATGTCTATGAATGCTGACAAGATCTGTTTGCCACAAGATCTGCTTTTGTTCTCCAGATGGCTAAAAAGGAAGCCTTTCTTCACCCTAAACTTGGGGGTGGGGGTGCAGTAGGGGATATTTGTCTTTTTAGGCCGAGTGAAAAGTCCCTCTCCCTTTCTCTAGCATGACCAATAGCCCTGCAGTGGCCCATCCCCTTCAGGGCAGCCACAGTGCACTGAGCAGCCTTGTGAGCTGTCGTTCAGTAAGCTTGGTTGCCTGGAAAGAAATGGAATTTCTATCTGATCGACTGAGTGTGTCACCAAGTCTCAGTCCAGAATTTTCTCCTCCTAAGAGAAACACGATAATACCGCTATCGGACACTGGTCCTTTGAGGTTGTACTGTGTCACATACAGATGAAAAACGCTTATTATATGTTGGTTTGCATCCCCACCCCCACCCCCACCCCCTTGCCCCCACGCCCCCAGCTCAGAATATCTATCAATACAGAACAAAGCATCTTAAGTGAAGAAGAGGCAGTCACTTCCTGGAAGGAAAACTGACTCTATTCTTCCCAAGCAGCCTCGTCCCGCCCCAAAAACCTTCATGTCAACACTACAGCAGGGCTCACAGACAGAGAGCACTCTGCTCCAAGGGGCCCAGGAGGACAGTTGAGGTAGAGAAGACAAAGCCCGGGGGCTGCAGGGAAAACAGAAAACTCTGCCCACCCCTCAAGGTCCTCCCCATCCTTAAAAAAAAAAAAATGGGGGCCACAGCAGGGTATTTAAATTTTGTCTTGTTCAAGGGGATATGATATGCAGAGAATTTTGCCCCATGCAAAACTATCCTAGAGAAATTGGGGAAGTGAGAACAGGAGGTGCACAGGCCAGGAGGGATGGCATCCTAGGCCAGGGGCTGAGGAAGAGGAACTCACTGTTTGTCAACATCTGCAGGTCTTCCACGGAGGGAGGAGAGGATTTCTTCTCGTAAGGGATGACCGTGTTCAGGTACTGCCAAGACAAGCAGGGAGGGCAGGGCCTGAGTTACTGCTCCCTCTTGGGTTCAGGCACAGTGGGCAACTTGCACAGAGACCATGCTTTGCTTTAAAATCTGGGCACCACCCACTCTTACTGGCACACCGCTACTTCAGAACTCACTTCCTCCTCCTCATGTATCTCTAAGGCAAGGCTTTCCCCACATTCAGTGGGGAAAACTCCCCTTGCCCCAACTTCCACTTCTTTTTTGTTGTTGTTGTTTTCCTTTTTGGAAACAGGGTGCTTTGTGTAACAGCCCTGGCTGTCCTGGAACTCGCTCTGTAGACCAAGCTGACCTTGAACTCACAGAGATCCACCTGCCTGCCTCCCAAGTGCTGGGATTAAAGGCAGGTGCCACCAACTGCCCTGAAAATTCTACATTCTTAATATAAAATCTTTTTTGTTCTCAGAACCTTGGAGAGTCTTTCTCCTCTCAGATAATAGCAGGGGCAGTGGGTGCAGTGCAATTTAAGAAGGAATTATTTCTCTTTTGTCAAATGACATATCCACCCCGCCCAAGATCTTGACTGTCAGATTTGCTCCCTCTTACAACAAAGCAAACGCTGAGGTAGCCACCCAGTGGACGTCAAAGATCCAAAAGCCAGAGAGATCTTGCCAGGCCCCAAGGAAGCCCAAGGTGATAGGTTCAAGGCCAAGAGTCCTGGATTGTAACTTGGGCCCTGTCACTGGCAGTGAGGCCCTGGAAAACTGCCCTATGACTCTGGGCCTCAGTTCTCCCAGGAATAGGAAGGACTGGTTAGATGTTGTCTAGGATATGGCTGTAAAATTCTAACATGTAGGATTCCGTTTCAACCATTCAAACAGCACACATACTTCACAATCACTCATCCCACCCACACTTGAAAGTTGCCAGTGCACACACTGCAAAGCCTATTAGATTTTCTGTTCCTCCAGGCGGGGGACTTCTCACCTTTGCACCTCCAGGACCTAGCAACAGATCACAGCACATAACCGGCAAAGCTGTTGAACTCTGCCTTAATAGCCAGAACTTCAAGCTGCGTCACAGATGCTGTGGTTTGGATGTAATGTGTCTTCCAAAGGTCCATATGCAAAGCCTTGATCTCCGGGGTTATGGTACCCAGTTGCACTATGGCCTTTTAAGGCTAGGATCCAGGGGGAGGTCATTATGCTGGCCCTTCAAGGCTACTACTAAGTGTTTGCTCTTGAACTTTTATGTGTCCCACCCCATTCTGTCTCCGTTTCTCTCTTCTCTCTGTCAAGTTTAACATGGGCCTGTTCATTCCTACACACCCACACCCACAGGGATGCCACCTCACCAAATGCCAAACCAATAAAAACAAATAAAGTTAATAACTTTCTAAAGTTAACTGCCTTGGGTATTTCATTGGCATTACTTCAAAGCTGACTACATGGAAGTAAGAAAGAGACATCACAGTGTGACTTACAATCAGAGCTGGAGGGTGAAGAGGTGGTATTGGAGGCACTGTCTCAGCTGGCCATCCAATATGAGAGAACTGATTAGGCACTAAGATGGGAATCTATTGTGAAACAGATCCCCCAATACACTTTATTCTTGTGTTTTTGGTTGTGAGCATAGTCTTTAATAGCTGGGGCATCTCTCCAGCCTGTATTTTATTCTTAAGGCAAACTAATTCATAGATCTCCTTTTGGTGTTGAGTTTTAAGTTTTATTCATGTCCCAGAATTAAAACAAAAACCAAAAACGACCTTTGAAAGACATTTTCTGTGTCTTTCTTAGGAGCGGAAGAAAATGTTAGGGTACCTCAACACTTGCCCAAATTCTGGGATAACTGCTGTGCCTCCATCCCCCTCACTTGTGGTGAGGAAGCTGAGCTGTTAGTTGTCTAAAAGAACAAAAGAGCAAACTCTGGCTGCACATACCTGTCTGTCGGCTCCCGAGGAGCCAAAGGTCTGGCGGATGCCACTCTGCAGAATGTTGGAGATGCCTTCCATGCTGAAGCGCTAAGGAAGAAACACACTCAAGATGGGCAAAGGCTTCCTGCCCCAGTGTCACCACCCCAGGGACTTCTGTGTCTTGGCTCAAATGCTCACCAGCTGTCAAACTGCCTTGGATAAGTGGCAGATAACGTAAGTCATTGGCGTGTACAGATAAGCCAGAATTTAAGCAAGAATAGTTAGCAGTCTCAGAGATTCATCTTGGTAAGTCCCTAAGGGCTACAAGACTCCCTTGTCACCCTCTAGACTTCCTCATTTCTTCCTGTATCACGTAAACAAAAGTAATTCAGAACAGTGCATCTCTGGAGAACTATGATGCCGAGATCGTAGGGTGAAGCAGAGAATGCAGCTATCAGGAAAGGCAGGCTTCCAGAAGTGGCCTGGTCCAGGAAAACTTCAAGAGTCACATGGCCCAGGCCTAATTCAATAGCTTTGTGAAAAGCAGCTTAGATAAGCCTATGGACATCATCCTGTCAATAACCAGTGAGCCATCCAGCCATTTTCTGGCGTGGACCACATGTAAACCACTGTTGCATCACACAGTTCCAGCATTTCGACTTTGCAGACCACAATTCATAGCAATTTTATTTTTGATTTTTAGCGATTCTTGCTATGTGTTATGGGAGTTCCCTTATGGCTTTCCCTTTGGGAAATTTTGTGTGGGCTTTGAAGGATGAAAATACATAAAATGGCAGCCTCTCTAAACAAAATAATTCTTTGGAAAAATATCCCTGCCACCGTGGTACCATATAGCGTGATAAATCTGCCTGCTCCCACACAAGTTAACGCCAAGCTGCCAGGAAATTTAGATAAGTAACACATGCTTAATAAATAAAGTGTATTTGATAATCAAAATGTACAAATTCCTAAGATCTATCTACTCGGGTTCACAGTAATGTGTATCTAGCCTCGTCTTTGTTCACTTTAAGCTTTAGCTATTTGGATAAGCCATACAAGCAACTGCAATATTCTAAAACGGAGTGTCTGATCCCCCCTCCCCCATGAAAGTCCTTTTCCCAAGGTCAGGCACTTAGACAAGTCTCTATTTCCTTGGGGGTTTAAAGAAAGTTTCTGCTTGTTAAAAAGGGAAACATTCCTATCTCTGGCAGGAGGAACTTCTGACCCTTCCATTAACAGATGACTGATGCCTATTAACTTGTCAAGGTCAATGCTAGCTTCTTCAAACCCTGACCGTAAGTCACACCCCAGCTCACATGCCCCTTTCTCCCATTTAGTCCTATATGCAAGTACAAAATATACAAGCTGTATTTTTTTTCCAATAAATACACTGGTTGCCATTCTGATTCACCCTCAGTTCCCATCCATCTACCTCCACCCCCACCCCGAGCTGTCTCCACACATCCTCTTTGGGACCGAACCCCACAGAAGCAGGTCTCTGGCAATTTTCAGCCATTCAAACAGCCCAGCAATACTCTACACAGGCCCCAAAGGGACCAGGTTGGGCAATAATCCATGCCAATGGCAGAGATCCTGAACTCCATCTTTTCAAGGACCTGGAAAACAGGTCGTATCCACTTACTTTTTAATTCTTATTCAGTATGTCCTCCATTTAGACCCAGAGGCCGTTGGGGAAGCTGGACAGACAGGAGGCATCCCCTGCTTTCCTGACCCACTGTCACACAGCTGGAACTCTGTAACTGTTTAGGAATCTACTACAGGGTGGATATCAGGGCGTGCGATGGTTAGGGCTCCAGGCTGGCTGTTTCTAGCGTTCTGGTTGCTCACGTACCTTGAGAGGCATCTGGTTTCCCTTCTCTATTCGGCTGCTCTGCAGGCTCAACCCCTTCTCTTTTCGTCTCTTCTTCATCAGTTCCCGTTGCTCCTTCTGCTTGTTCTGAACCTCAATGAGCACCGTGATGAAGGAGTTCTTCACTTCCTTCTCAAACTCCAGCTCGTCTCTGCGGGCCAGCTGGTGGACCAGTTCCTCGGAGAGGTCACGGATGGCACCCTCCACCTGGTCCAGCAGCTCTGTCAGCTCAGGCCCAGACATGTGCCTCAGCCCTAGAGACAAAGATGGATTTGGAAAGTGATATCTTCAGACAGGCATGAAAATGCTAGTGATAGGATCATTCTCAGATGGTGTCCCCTCCAACTCTTAGCATCTCTCTGAAAGACCATCACAATTTAGGGGAAAGCCGAGGAGGAAAGAGGTGTTATATCATGTATAGAAGAGAAAAACCTAAGCCAGGTGGTGGTGGTGCACGCCTTTAATCCCAGCACTGGGGCCGGGCGGGGGGGGGGGGGCAGAGACGGGCAGATCTCTGTGAGTTCGAGGACAGCCTGGCCTACAGAGCTAGTTCCAGGACAGCCAAAGATACACAGAGAAACCCTGTCTCAAAAACAAACAAACAAAAGAAGTAGAGGAGAAAAAAGTGTCTACAAGGGAGCACGGGCACTCTGTAGCCAGTGAAGGACATGCCCGGCTTTGATACCTTGCTAGCTCTTCATCTGCCCTCTGTCTCTGTCATATTCACATAGAATAGGTCGATGGGGAAAATACTGCAGCTTTGGTATCTGTGATGAGCACTGACATAAGAGGAAGTGTTTTCTCCCAAGAAGTCATGGAGACAGCTGACACCAAGACAAACATGACCTGAGGGTGTATGGTTCTATGCCTCAGTCTACACTGCAAACTGTGGGAGACCCCAGGGAAGACTGGGGAAGGGAAGGGAAAAATGAAGCCTTATCAATCAGCAGGCTACTTCCAGAGACAAAGAAAGGGAACCAGAGATTACAGACTTGGATACCTTTAACATCTTGTTGCATAAGTCTGTGTAAATTATAATATCTTTAGATCACTGTCAATGAACTGACTCTTCCAAAAAGGGTAGGAAAGCCAGGCACAGCGGCACATGCCTTTAATTTTAGTACTTGGGTGGCAGAGGAAGATGGATCTCTGTGAGTTCAAAGATAGCCTTGCTTACACAGAGTTCCAGGACAGCAGCCACGTCCACATAGTGAGTCACTGTCTACTAAACAGACAAGTAAACAAAGTAAAGCGGTAGAGACACTTTTTAAATGTGTATGGGTGTTTTACCTGCATGTATGTAACTGGTACCCACAGAGGCCAGAAGAGGGCATCAGATCCCCTAGAACTGGAGTTACATATGGTTCTAAGTAGCCACGTGGGTGCTGGGGAACTGAACTTGGGTCCTTTGCAAGAATATCCACTAATCTTAACTGCTGAGCCATCTCTCCAGCCCCTGCTGTTTTGTTTTTTGAGACAAGGGCTCAATATGTAGCCAGGGATGGTCTCTGGCTCTCACTGCTCCTGCCTCAGCCTTCCGAATACTGGTACTGCAGGTATGTGCTTACCACACCCAGTGAGTAGAAAGGATTTTAAATCTTCCTGGTCCAGGGCTGAGGATGAACTGGGTGGCAGAACATTTGCTTAGCATGGAAGAAGCCCTGAGCTCAGATCCTAGCAACAGAGAGAGAGAGAGAGAGAGAGAGAGAAACTCCACCAGAAAGAAATGATCATGTGTTGATGAAAGAGAAGCCAGTTACTTATGTATTGAAATGTTTCAAATGACACTGTATCCCATAAGCACACTAATTTGCCATATGCCAATTAAGCATATTAGTAAAATAGATATAATAGATTTAGGGAGCCCCTTTTGTGTCACCTCAGGGCCCTCCTTCCCTTCTCATTTCTGCTCAGTTTGGGTGTCTGCTCACTCAGTTGTCTCTTCTTGCTCTGTTTTGCACTTTGAGCTGCCCTCCTCCTGTTTTTTTTGTTTTTTTTGCCATTTCACTCTGCTTTGCTGATTGCTTCTGTTTGGGCCCTTTGTGTGGTGAGAATGGCCTGACTGGGCGGGTGGTGAATGCAGCTAGGCATCTAAACCCACTCCATCACCCTATTGGCTTCCTGCAGTGACCACACCCTGCCTGCTTCATCTCTTCAGGGCCAGGCAGTTTTGCTTTCAGGACGTGGTGTCTGATTTTTTTTTTATCTCATTTTTGCCACCTCTTCCCGAAACTTTGACCTAGGTTCCCTGACAGGTGGAGGCGCCTTCTCTCCCAGCCCCACCCTCTCATTCCCAGTGAGCAGGCCTCCTCCTGCAGATCAGCATGCACACAGTCATCCCTGAGACGGCTGCTCATTTGTACGCCGTTTTCATTTCACGCTTCATCTAGCCTGCTCTTAGTCATTACGATAAATCTGTGTTAGAGATCTCGGTAATGTGAGACAGGCATTAAAAGACTGGACTCCGGAGTTCATCGCCCTGGTTTCAAGAGCTACCTGCACTGCCTCTTATAATATATACAGGGTGCGAGGAAAAGCATCAATTGAAAATGGGGTCTTCACTCTCCCTACTGAAAGAAAGGAAGAGTGTTGAGGGTGTAGCTCAGTGAGAGTGTATGCATGAGGCACTGGGTTCAATTCCCAACACACACACAGGGGAGGCAGAGAGAGAGAGAGAGACAGAGAGAATTTTCCTCTTCTCTATCTCCCTTTTCTCTTAGAATTTCTCTGTCTGCCCTTCTCAAACATATATTAAAAATTTAATAGTTAAATAAGCCTCCTCCCATCTCCACAGTTCAGGAAGATTTCCTTCAGGAACTGAGAGCCACTGCTTTGAAATAAATGTAATCATCAGGACCTAATCTCCCACTGTTCTGGAAGCACAGGGCCTAGCTCATCCACCTGACTACAAATTGCAAAACCTACTTAAGGTAATGGGTTCCATTCACTTAGTTATAACAAGAGTACAATCTCCTTCAGCTTTTGCTGTCCTTTGGAGGATTGCCTGTGATCTGTAGACTGTTCTCATTTAATGCTTACTCAGTAATAAAATTGCCCCCCAACCGTACTTTTGTGGGAAGGATTTTCGGAGTGGCAAGGAGTTTTGGTTATGATTCTATTTCTCCAACTGTGGGCTTGGACAAATCTGTTAACCTCCAGATGACAATTCAGTCTTGAGAGGCATGGCGTGAAGTTAGTTTGAGGATGGCACATGGAAAAGACTAAGACTGCTAGCTCTTATTCTCTCTTTCTGTCTCTCTGTGTGTCTCTGTCTCTGTCTCTCTCTCTCACACACACACATACATAGAGAATACTGGAGCTTGGACCTAGGATACTATGGTATCGTGAATGCACAGCAAATGCTATGCTACAGTCACTGTCCTACCGTGTGTGTGTGTGTGTGTGTGTATACATATATTCAGTGTCCTAGTTATTCTACTTTAGTCTTGTTTGGTTACCTTTAGCTCTTTAATTTTATTCTACTTTTTTTTTCTTTTTCTGTAGAAACACTGACTTTTCTCCTGATACCAAATCAGGAAGGTGTTGCCTTTCTCCTGGATTTTCAAACTCTGCTCTAGGGCAAAGACCAAGTTCTGACAGCCAAATATAAATAGGACCTGGGCGGGACACAGTGGCACAGTCTTTAAATCTGAGGCAATCTTTTAATCTGTGAGGTCAACACCAGTCTGGTCTAGATAGCGAGTTGCAGGCCAGTCAAGGCTTCATAGTAAGAACTCTAGTACGAAATATATATCCACAAAAAGCAGTACCCAGCACCAAGGAGGAGTCTGGTCCTTAGTCAACCCAGCCCAGGGCCCTCACCTTCATAGGACCAGTTTTTGTTGAAGGTCTGTGTCAAGGCCTGCATCTCTTGCAACAGGACTGAGTCTGCCTGGGATGAGATGTCTCCTCCGTCCTCCTCTTCCAGCACCTCCTCTTCCTCATCGGGATCCGGGGAGCTCTGCATCATTTCTTCGATCTCCTCAATCACCTAAGGATACAGCACAAGCTCTGGTCCCTCCTGGGGTGCTCCAGTTCACCTGAGTACTCAGCAGCATGCCTAACTTATTCTCTGTCTTCATAAATATTGGACAATAATAAAAATAGACCCGATCAAAGGATTGCACGTAGTCTGTCTTTAATGTAAAGCACTTTCGTGTAAACCTCTTCCAAGCGCTCCATTTAGATGAATGCATTATTGGAAATTAGCAGCTCTTTCAGGAAATGAAGCAGGGCTGCCTGGAAGTAAACATTTACTTCAGTTTGCTGAGCATTTTGTTTCTGAGTTGGAAAGTATTGTATCTGCCCGACTATAACACAAAACCCAGCCCATTAATTGTCATACTTCTTGTAACACGGAGGAGGGGGGAGGAGGGGTAAGGGATGCACACATTCCCGTAACAACTCCAAACGAGGAGGAAAACAGCTGTTTCTCCAGAATTCTCCTGGACAGGAATCGAAGCTGTCCAGTACAACCTGAAGCTAAAGATCATAAAATGATAGGACAACCGATGTCTGGAGAGGAAGAAAAAAAGGCAAGAAGCCCAGCTCTGAACTTTACTGTTAATGGGGCTCAGCTCCTACAAGCTGAGGGTCAAGACAGACGCTGCCACACAGAATGAATGAAATGGACACGAGCTGTTGGCACATAAAGGGAGTAAGCCACGCCCTCATGAGGAAGTCGGTCTGGATGAGTTTAGTGGCAACAGCACACTTAGACACGTCCTTCTCATCCCAGTGCTGTGAGGGACTCAACTTCTGATGCCACCTTTAGATGGTGATCTTGGAGCCAGGTCTTGTCCTGCTGGGCTGGACTGGAAGTAACAGGCTTAGGGTTTCTTCTTTTGAAATAATTCCCGTTTTTATACACAGACTTTCTCAAATCGACCTGCAGATTTAGGACATGCCTCGCCTTTGAAGGGCATTTTATAAAATGTGATCAAGCAGCACAGCTCTCCTTCAGGGTTTTCTGGCTGAGAGTAATTTCCCTGTGACTGTGATGGTCCATACCAATAGTCATCTGGGAGGCAAACCTCTGAGCATGCCTGTGAGGGAGTTCTAATTAAGTTAGCTGAGAGGTCAAACCCGCCTTAAGTATGGGCAGAACCATTCTATGGGCAGGGAGTCCTGGAGGGGCCAATGTGGAGGCACACACCTTTAATCCCTACACTTGGGAGGCAGAGGCAAATGAATTTTTGAATTCAAGGCTAACTTGTTCTAAAAGATGAGTTCCAGGTCACTCGGGGCTATATACTAAGACCTGGTCCTGAAAATAAAATAAAATAAAATAAAATAAAATAAAATAAAATAAAATAGAAAGGAGAATGTCGCAAGCCACCTTTTCGGGGTGACCTCTGCCAGGATCCTAGCCACAGCGGGTTCATACATTCCACGGTAGGGCGTGAAGATTAGAAAAGTTAGGGAGGAGGAACAGAGATAAGAAAGAAGCACACAGAAACGTAGGATAGTACCAGGAGGGCCATTCAATCTCTACTGCATACTGAGTTCTTACTTCTGAGTTCTGAGTCCGCCTGTGTTTAATTTTCCATACACCTTTATACCCCAATACAAAAGGGGGAAGAAGGCAAAAGACTGCTTTGGCATGATACGAAGGACTACCAGAATAGTTACTTGCCCCAGTACTTGAGACATCAAGCCATTATTTCTGTTGTTTGGGCAATGAACCCACCCTAGACCAAGTATCCTGAAGGCAGCCACTCCCTAGGTCAAAACTCCTTTTTCAAAAGAAAGATCAGCTGGCTTTTGTTCAGTATTTGTTCAAATTAATGAAAAAGGTGACGAATAGAGAGCCTATCAATGCGGCACGATCCCTCCCTTCAAGTCACAATAAAAACTGCTAGCCCTGGACCTGTAGAGGTGAGTCTACAATTAAGAGCACTTGCTGCTCTTCCACAGGTCTTGGGTCCAGTTCCCAGTACCCACCTGGTAGCTCTTGTTTGTAACTACACTTCTAGGGAATCTGACACCCTCTCTAGGCACCAGGCACCAACATGCATAGAGGCTCTCACATATTAGACATAAAGTAAAAATAAATCTATTTTTAAAAATTATTATGTTCTGCCTGCATGTTTGTCTGCATATCAGAAGAGGGCACCAGATTTCATTATAGATTGAGTTTGAGGCCAGCCTGGTCTATATAAAGAGTTCCAGGCCAGTCAGAAACAAAGCAAAACATGTTCTTTTTTTTTTTTTTTTTTTTTTTGAGATAGGGTTTCTCTGTAGCTTTGGTGTCCTGGAACTAGCTCTTGTAGATCAGGCTGGCCTTGAACCTACAGAGATCCACCTGCCTCTGCTTCCCCAGTGCTGGGATTAAAGGCATGCGCCACCACTGCCTGGCTTAGACATGTTCTTTTATTTTGTGTTTGTTTTGTTGCTTTTTGAGACAGGGTCTCATTCAATAAGGTTGGCCAAGAGCTCCTGACCCTCCTACACCTCCCTCCCAAGCACTGCATTTACAGGTATGGACACCTCACCTGTTCTTGACATGATTTCCTTCAATCCCGTATCTTTTCTTTTATTTTATTTTCTTTTTTAAGATTTATTTACTTATGGCCTGGCAGTGGTGGCATACACCTTTAATCCCAGCACTCAGGAGGCAGAGACAGGCCGATCTCTGTGAGTTCGAGGCCAGCCTGGTTTATAAGAGCTAGTTCCAGGACAAGCTCCAAAGCTACAGAGAAACCCTGTTTCAAAAAAAAAAAGGGGGGGCTGGAGAGATGGCTCAGTGGAGTGGTTAAAAACATTGCCTGCTCTTCCAAAGGTCCTGAGTTCAATTCCCAGCAACCACATGGTGGCTCACAACCATCTGTAAAGAGGTCTGGCGCCCTCTTCTGGCCTTCAGGCATACAGACAGAATATTGTATACATAATAAATAAATAAATATTTAAAAAAATGCAGCCGGGCGGTGGTGGCGCACGCCTTTAATCCCAGCACTTGGGAGGCAGAGGCAGGCAGATCTCTGTGAGTTCGAGACCAGCCTGGTCTACAAGAGCTAGTTCCAGGACAGGCTCCAAAACCACAGAGAAACTCTGTCTCGAAAAACCAAAAAAAAAAAAAAACCAACAACAAAAGATTTATTTATTTATGTATTTTTATGTACAAGAGTGCTCTGTCTTCATGCACACCAGAAGAGGGCACCAGATCACCAGATTCCGTTGCATATGGTTGTGGCTGCTGAGAATTGAACTCAGGACCTCTGAAAGAGCAGCAAGTGCTCTTAACCGCTGAGGCATCTCTCTCCAGCCCCAATACCCTATTCTTTACCCATATTAAATCCTACTTTTTAAAAAAGTAAATGAAAAGAAAAAACTGAATCCTACTTTTAGCCATAGGCTTGAAGATCACCTCTACTAAGGTGCTCTTTCTGGCTCTGCTGATCCCGGGGGGCGGGGGGCGCATTCAGAACAGCTCGAAAGCTGGCTTGGTGTCTAGCTCAAATAAGCACTTCCAGATGTTTGTTGACTGAGAAGAAGACTCAACACTTCTGAAGTGAGGAATCACTAAAACTACATCATAAACTCCATCCCTAAAGTGAAACATGGCCTCCCCCTTCCCACAAAGGCAGACTGTCTCTAAACACCTTTAGGAAGGCTAAAAATTTCCAGAATTCTATAAAATGTGATAAAACATCCACCACACAGAAAACTCACCTGTTACCATGTCTTCAAAAAACAAACATTTAAGACCCCTTCCTTAAGTGCCCAAGCTCCAAGTATAACGAATCTACAGAGAGCTGGGCATAGTGGCACATGCTTTTAATCCCAAGACTTGGGGGGCAGAGACAGGGGATCTTTGAGTTTGAGGCCAGCCTGGTCTACAGAGCAAGTTCCGGGTCAGCCAGGGCTACACAGAGAAACCCTGTCTTGAGAAAAACAAAATTAAACAACAAAAGGAAACAAATAAAAAATAAGATTAAAAAAGAAAAAAAAAAGTCTACAGAAGCTTTTCAGGAAGTAAAGCCAGGAAACTAAACATGGCTCCAGCTCTTGTCACCAACTGCTACAACCAACCCAGGTCCTAGGAATTGTGTCCATGTCTACTGTGAGCAGATCAACTGAGACATAAAGAGAAATTAAGCCTCTTATCAAAGCTACCGAACTCATCAGCAAGGCACCACGAGACCAGTCGCGCATCTTTCTTCTGACTTGGATGAATGAGGCAAGGATGCCGTCTTCCACATTTTCCTGTTAGAACAAAGACTCCCTCCCGGGATGTGGGCGGGGATTCTCGTTCATACCTGATCAGCTGTGAGTAGAGGCTCTTCATTGATGCCAGAGTCATTTTCGCTCTTCTCGTTGAACTCTTCTTCTTCCTTCTCGTGGATCTGAAGGAGAAGGGGCAGTGACAATGTAACCATCAGCAGTAGACTAGCTACTCCGACCCTTTCTAGCCTCCCGCTGTCTAAACAGCCCAACCATTAGCACCAAGACTAACTGAAGGGCCGTTTTAGCCTCCCATCGTGTAAAGAGGGACTGTGGAGAGGCGTCTGAGTTTCATCTTGTTCCGTCACACAGCGGGCATTGCCAGCATGGCCAGAAGAAGACAACAGGGTAGGAGTGGGCAGCCATTCTGACTCAAGGGGCTCAGCGGTGTTCTTTAACTCCCAAGCAGGTTCTCCTTGAATGAAGCAGGAACCTTCTCACAGTGAGTGACATCACAGCCAGCTCATGCAAGCAAATATATTCTTTAAGTAGTGTCAGTTGGGCAAGAGAGAGGACGGGAAGAAAGGAACAAAAGGGAAGAAAAGAGCAAAGAGGACAAACTAAAGCCTAAGAAAAACGGTGAAAAGGGAATTCTGTTTAGTTCATTTGTCCTGTGGCCCCTCAACTCTATAATCCAAAGAGTCTAGAAGTTCACAACTATTGAGACGCCCGAAGTTGTCTAAGTCCAACAATACATCTGCAACAACTCTGGCTTCGCTGGCCATACTGTGAACGGTTAATGGTCCAGAGTTTATGTTCGCCTCCTGCACACATTCAGTCACCCACCCTAAGAATCTCTCCTTCCAAGAATCCAGCTGAAAAATCATACAGGTGTTGGCAAGAGAGATCCAGGAAATCCCTCCACAGAGCCACCTTGCATATAGAAGCCGGTCTTCCTTGGTTCTAAGAGCTGATATGTTGGTTGGCGTGTCCCCCGGGACACTTTTTCCTATTCTATCAGGAAGCACACTGGGGTGAGGTCCCAGCTGCCATGTTATCTAGCCTCAAAACTTCCTTCTTTGAGCTCCACTCTGGCAGGTACTCCCCAACCATGCACATCCCCTCCTATCTCTACCTAAAGCCAGGACGTTGTCATTATAAGGAAAAACATTCAGTAAATATATCATGAATGCCATCTGTTCTCAACCTGGAGAAGGGGAAAGGCAGGTAGGGAGAGGGAATCACCAGAGGAGCTGCTGGGCAGATGGCAGCATCTATTTCTGCAGTGGAATCCATCATACGCTTGTGTCTCTGCCAAGGCTACCACCCGCAGTACTGCTTGTTTGCACAGCTCCCCACTGGGCAGAACAAAACTCCTGGGGCCACACTTTGTTCACAGCTACATTTACATGGGAGAACTTCCCAAGAGTCAGGCGGTCCTGAGGTAGGAATATGGCTCTTATTGGGAAACAGGAGGATTTTGTCTTCTGTATGAATTACTTTTTTTGTTTGTTTGTATTATTTATATATGAGTCCTCTGTCCACAGGAACACCTGTGTGCCAGAAGACAGCATCAGATCCCACTGTGGTTGCTGGGACTTGAACTCAGGTTCTCTGGAAGAGCAGCCGGTGCTCTTAACTTCTGAGCCATCTCTTCAGCCCCTGGACTTATAAGTCTCTGACAGGAACCTTAGTCTATAACTCAAATCAGATATGAAGGGTTGAAATGAAGGCTATGGGGCTATGGAAATGCAATGTGTATGGCGGTGTACACTTGTAATCCCCAGGAACCTGCCTGACTCCACTCTGAAGGCAGAAGCCATTCTGCTGTTGTTTAAAAGAAGTTTCTACATACTCTAAGAGCCAAGTTTCCTGGAACCTGACCTTCTCCAATCCATGACCTTTCTTTCTTTAGTTTGTTTTTTTTTGTTTGTTTGTTTTTGTTTTTGTTTTGTTTTTTGAGACACAGTTTCTCTGGGTAGCTTTGGAGCCTGTCCTAGAACTTTGTAGACCAGGCTCGCATTGAACTCAGAGATCCACCTGCCTCTCCTTCCCGAGTGCTGGTATTAAAGGCACGCACCACCACTGCCCAGCCCTTGATTAGCCGAGAATATCTTCACCCTCCCTGATCACATGATGTTTTTGGAGGGTTTTTTTCTGTATTTCCTTACTGCCCCATTGTCTCTCTTCTGTAAATCTGCTTTGCAACCATTCCTTTGATTTTAGTTACTAGGGGTCCCAACAACGGATTCGGGCTGCTCTCTTTAACCTGACTTAGGAGGCCGTGCTGGCCTGCCCTTAAATTTGCTTTAAATTTAGCTCAAATTGTGGTAGTGGTTTTATTCTTGCCAGTGGGATTAACAATCCCAGGAATCAAGAGGCTAAGAGAGGGTAGCATGAGCTACATAGTCCCAATACTTTATCAAAAAAAAAAAAAAGATTACAGATAGAGCTCAAAGACAAAGGCCTGGATTCATCCTGAAGAAACAGGGAAAGACCAAGCGTGGTCAAGCCTGCCTCTAATCCCAGCGGGTGGGAAGCAGAAGATCAGGAGTTCAAGGTCATTCTCAGACCGTTTCTACCCAGGTCGTGCCAGGCCTGAGCCCCAGAAGACCAAAACCAGACGCAAGGCAAATGGGTGCTTACACTTTCTGAAATGTGGTCGAGCATCAATGCATTTTCTTCACTAACTCAATACTGCACCTTTGAACTAGATCCTCTTCTGCCCCAAGTTTCTCCCACACGAGGCGGGCGGGGCTTGTTGGGAAGGAAGGCTAATGGCTAGACGTCCGTCCGTCCGTTAATGAGCCCCAGCTGTGGCCGGAGTGAGGCACTCCTGGAGTGCTCTTTCCTGTTGCCCTCGCAGGTCTGGGAATAAATTATTAGGATAAGACAAAGATCTGAAAGCCAATTACAGCCTTAGGAAAGTCATCATGTGCAATGTCACTGCTGTGAGTACTACAAGCGTTCCTTGTTCTCTTCTTTCTCCGAAATCAGGCTTGGGGGAAAAAAAATAAACCAAAAGGCTCAGCACACACAATGCACCCCAAGAGAGCTCCTCTCCTCCCACCTCCGGCTACCTTTGCTCAGTCACAGGCTTCAGCACATCCACCCAGTTTCAGGTCTCCGTCTTCTGTCTGGTTTGTGTTCTAACTCTCCATGCTGCCTTGCCTCAACCTGGTTCCACCAAGTTTGTGCGCCCCCACCCCCATCCCACACTCTGCTTTGCGCCGACAGTTTCTGTCACTTCTGGACAAACCTTTTCCCATCACACTGGCTGTTTACAGACTCCACTTTTCCCCCAAACCGAGGTAGTACTTTGAGCAAAAGTCTTAATGAAACAAGAGAGGAAGTGTTCTGGAAAACAACAGCACTGGATACTACAGTGTAAGGATGCTCCTACGATTATGTGAACAGACATCAGAGTCACTTCCTTGGCCACTTGTGTGGCATGAGAAAGGTACCTCCCCCAAATGGTCCACAAGCCTGTCACGTGGCACCCATTTATTTGTGGACCAAACCTGACAGCCGTTTCCACTGCTGTCAAAGCGAATGAGGATCTTGTAAGGAAAAAAGTATCCACCCAATGTCTTTCTTCCTAGAATTAAGGAGACATGGATCCAGAATGGGAGCTGACCATAGTAAGCTTTTTTTTTTTTAATCATCTTGCTTTGAGGAAAAAGGTGTGCATCAGGATTGCCACCATGAAATCAAAGTTGGAAACTCATGCAGAGCCGCTAACACTTGCTGTGTAGCCGTCCACGGAAGGCTTAACAGTCTGCTGAGTCCCTGTGCCCAAAAGCAATTATAAGCCAGGGCCTTTTGCTAAAGCATCCCAGTTTATCCTCTTCCTAGAAAAAGAGAATTTCTACTTCATATTCAGCCCCTTTACATATTTCCCACCCCTTCTTCCACTGATTCAAATGTGTGTGGCTGCTGCAATAACATTAAGAAAACAAAGATGCATTTTTTTTACCTCCAGTCAAAAAAGTAGGAAGAATAAAAGGAACCCAACAGTGTGTGCTCAGCCCCAAGGAAGGGCACTATGTCCCTTTTGTGCTTGTGAACAACCAGGAACCATCTGTGTGGGCTAAGTCAAGGGCTCTGTATTCGCACAGCAAGATGCTCCATGGTATTTGGTCAACAAACACTTATTGAAAGAATTAGTGAACAAATGACAAAGAGAGGACAGGGTAGTGCAGTCAGGGCCCAGACTCAGCACCGCCTCCACATAACATAGCCTCCTCGTTGCCTGGAGATGAATTAGAAAGATGGATCTTCCTGTCCTGGATGTCTGTCTCCTCTTAGCGTCAATCATTATCTACTATGAAGTGAAGGTTACAGGGGTCAAAAGGTGATCTTTTTATGTCATAGGCAGGAACAGAATAGAATGATTCATTTAAAAACCCAACCAGAGTAGATAATTGTCAAATAATAGCATCTACATGTACAATTCAAGGATATAATTTTGACCTAAAATCTAAGTGCACAGTTATTCACCAAGCATCGTCTATGTACAGCTAAGCTACAATGGACCTCTAAGTGAAACCCCACATAGTCTTTCTTGAAGTTCCCACACGTTAATATCATTTAAATCACCTCCTATTTCCATTTATTTGCAGTAGAAGGAAGGCACACCGAACATTGCACGCACAGTTACCTCAGCTTCCTCCCCAGGTTCTAATAAAACGAGAGTAAATGGATTTAAAATAAGACCATTCCACAGGAGCAAAATGAGTTAAAGGAAGTCAGCAATGAAAAAGGTTGGGAAGGAGTTGCAGGCCCACGGGCCGGAGAGCCACACCCTCTCCAAGCAGACCTTCAAAGGTAAATGCCTTCACACTGAAGATGTTGGAAAGTGAAGATGTTGGAAAGCTTGGGAGCTGGATCCCTCAGATTGGCAGTGTGGATGAGGTTAAAAAGATGAGGAATAAGTGAGATTAAAAAGCAGGGGTGCACCGGGTGGTGGCGACGCACACCTTAATCCCAACATTTGGAATTAAACTCTATGAGTTTGAGACCAGCCTGGTCTACAAGAGCTAGTTCCAGAAGGGGGCTACAGAGAAACCTTGTCACAAAATAAATAAATTAATTAATTAAATAAATAAAAAAATGTTGGGGTGTTTCCTTGGGGGCAACCGGACCCCAGGTCTCTTCTAGCAGCCACGGAGAAAGGCTGCTACAATCCTGTCACCCTAGGGAGAGCTGGTGGTTTCACTGGTGAAGTTGAAGCAGCAAGGTTCCTGTCTCAGACACACAGGACAACTTGACAGAGCCTGGGGTAGGGGAGTCTTACAAAATCAGAGGGAGCTAGTCTGCAGACTCATTAGACTCCAGCCTCCTTTCCTAAGGGGCATCTGAGGAACACTGTTCTCATGCCAGGCACTGGAGGGGTTTCTAATTAGAGGACAATGTAATAGAGATACATGCCAGCTCTCAGGATCTCCAAGGAAAATGATAGATCCTTTGATCACTCAACAGTGTGGCCTAACAGACACAAGCTCTAACCCCACAGAAAGAGCTCAGCTTTCTGATGAACTTAAATTAAAAAAAAATCAAGCCAGCTCTGGGTAGCCCATATCTGTGATCCCAGCACTCAGGAGACTGAAGCAAGAAGATCTCCATGAGTTTGAAGACAACCTAAATCACACAGCGAGTTCCAAGACAGCCTAGGCATATAGCAAGAACCAGACTCACAGAAACAAAAACAACATTATTGCAGTTTATATGTAAACTATTGCCCAGGAAGCATATGTGTTTACTTACTTGGTCCCCAGCTGGTGACGGTATTTGGGAAGGTTTAGGAGGTATAGCCTTGCTGGAGGAAGGATGTCATTGGAAAATCTTTGAGGTTTTAGATTTTATAGCCTACCTCACTTAAGGTTCTCCTCTCTCTCTCTCTCTCTCTCTCTCTCTCTCTCTCTCTCTCTCTCTC
>JABTXL010006317.1:172126-205172 GCA_025134845.1 Neodon shergylaensis | reverse complement strand
CTCCCCTCCTCTTCTGTCAGTCTGCCAATGCAATGTAATGGGCCTGCCTCCTGCTTCTGCTGCCACGCCCTCCCCAACATGATGAACTGCTGTACCTCCTCTGAAACTCTAAACCAAAACGATCCCTTTCTCTCAAGTTGCTTTTGTAGGAGTATTTTAACCACAGTAACAAAAACAAGACAAACACATAGAAAAGAAGATATCCCTACCAAGAAGTTATGGAGAATGCCCTCAGCCAGAGAGCAGAAAGCAATGTGATTGTTTATAAGATCTCATTAGGAACCTAGGAGCTCCAGGATATTGAAAGTATGATAATTGTGGTGGTTTGAATAAGAATGGCCCCCATAGGCTCATATTTGAATGTTTGGTTCTCAGTTGGTGGACTGTTAAGGAGTTATTGGAGAAGGTGCGCCATGGGGTGGACTTTATATGTTTCAAAAGTCCATGTCTCACTCTCTCTACCTGCTGCCTTCAGATCAAGATGTAACATTTTACATGTTGCTCCAGTGCCTGCCTGCATGTTGCTGTGGTCCCACCATGATGATCACAGACTAACACTCTGAAACTGTTTTTCACAGATTTGTTTTTGTTTTCTGAGACAGGGTTTCTCTGTGTAATAGCCCTAGCTGTCCCTGAATTAGCTCGGTAGGCCAGGTTGGCCTTGAACTCTCAGAGATCCACCTGCCTCTGCCTCCCAGGTGCTGGGATTAAAGGCATGTGCCACCACCACCAGGTTTAATACTTTGAAATTGTAAGCAAGCCCACAATTAAATGCTTTCTTCTATAAGATACTTTGGTCACTGTGTCTTTTCGCTGCAATAGAGCCATAACTAAGACAATAATAAAATTCAGATTTTCTAATGAGGTATGCATTGAGAAAAATTCTTTGATGGGTAAAATATATAGATAGAAAGTTGGAGTGTAGAGTTACAAGGGTTACCATGAGAAATACAATGCTTCTATACAAGGATCCCAGAAAATGACCAAGGATGGTGGCTCATGCCTCTAACTCAGCATTTTGGAGCCTGGCAGATCAGGAGTTCAAAACTAGACTGGGCTCCAAGAGAGTCTGGCCCAAACATTTCTCCCTCCTGTGATAGATAAACAGATACTATGCATGCATCCAGAAAAATGAAGACAGAAGATCAGGCCTCTTCAAGGCTTTCAGAGCAAGCAGTATCAGATCCACCCCTTGGGCCAGAGCAACATCCGGACAAAATATGAGGCAATTCTTTCCAGGCACTGGATACAGGCAGTGAGTGCAAGGCTTTGGACTGGAAAGAAATGAAGAAAACCAGGATCCATTATAAAGTATAAGAAAACCATAAGTTGCAAGTAGCAATAAAAGTAGCAAGAATTTTATTTGCTTGCTTTTGAGTTTTATTTGATTGGTTGGTTATGTTGCTGTTTTGAGATAAGGTCTCAAAACTCAAAAATCCTGGGCTGGAGAGATGGCTCAGAGGTTAAGAGCACTGGCTGCTCTTCCAGAGGTCTTGAGTTCAATTCCCAGCAACCACATGGTGGCTCACAACCATCTGTACTGACATGTGGCGCCCTCCTCTGGCATGCCGGCATACATCGAGGCAGAATGTTGCATATATAATAAATAAATAAATCTTTAAAAAAAAAAAACTCAAAAATCCTGGACCTCACTATGCTAGCCAGGCTGGCCTTGAACTCATAGCCTTGTCTTGCCTTTGTCAACTGAGGCTGGGATTGCAGTGATAGAATGATCAGCTGAAGGAAAATTTTTAAATTATCTTGTTTTTTTTTTTTTTTTGGTTTTTCGAGACAGGGTTTCTCTGTGGCTTTGGAGCCTGTCCTGGAACTAGCTCTTGTAGACCAGGCTGGCCTCGAACTCACAGAGATCCGCCTGCCTCTGCCTCCCGAGTGCTGGGATTAAAAGCATGCGCCACCACCGCCCGGCTATCTTGTTTTTCTTCTGTCAGAAAAATCATTTTGTATTGTGGAGTGTAACTATAAATCAAAATAAAGCACAGGACAATAGCACAAGAATGGAGGGAATAGACAAACTTTCAAGTTTAATTTCTTTTATCTGAAGAGGCAAAAATATTTCTTCTAAATAGACTATGACAACTGAAATGTACAATGCACAGTGTGCTCTGGAGAAAACACTCTATAAAAATACCGAGAGCATGATTACACAGGCCTGTAATTCCAGAGACCTAAGAGGCTGAGCAGGAGAATTTAAAGGGTGAAGACTGCTTGACTAGTTAGTGAGCTCCCCCTACTCCCTTCTCGAATAAAACAAAACAAAAGCCGGTGGCGCTCACCTTTAGTCCTGGGAGGCATAGGCAGGAGGATGGATCTCTGTGAATCAAAGGCCAGTGTGGTCTACATAGTGAGTTCCAGGATAGCCAGGGTACATAGTGAGACCCTGTCTCAAGGAAACAAAACTGAACGAAGTGGAGAGGTATAGACACAGGTCCATTACAAGGAACAAAGTGGAATGCCAAGGAAAAATGAAAAAAAGAAATGAAGAAGTCTGGGGACCCGGCTCAGTGTTTAAAAGTACTAGTACTGCTGGGCGGTGGTGGCGCACGCCTTTAATCCCAGCACTCGGGAGGCAGAGGCAGGCGGATCTCTGTGAGTTCGAGACCAGCCTGGTCTACAGAGCTAGTTCCAGGACAGGCTCCAAAGCCACAGAGAAACCCTGTCTCGAAAAACCAAAAAAAAAAAAAGTACTAGTACTTCCAAAGGACCCAGGTTCAATTCCAAGCGCTCACATAGCATCTAACAGTCATCTGTAACTCTAGTTCCAGGGGACCTGATATCCTCGTTTGACCTCTGCAGGCACCAGGCACACAAGTATAGTACAGACAAACATGCAAGCAAAAGAGCCATACAAAAAAATGCAAATAATTAATGTTATGATCTGCTGGCCTGGCCTGTCACCTGGGTACCATGTCCCTTTAACGGACAATCCCTGCCCACTGCCAAACCCCCACATCCCCCTCATTCTGCACCGAGGCAAGTGGATCTCCTGCCTCCTCCAGCTTGCATGCTCTCGCTCCCTCTTGTTCTCTCTGAAGAGGTAACTACTTTCTTTCTTCCCTTCCCCGCAGGGGCACAGAGGCAGAAATGCTGCAGGTCCCAAGTGGTGGGCAGTGGACCATGAGACCATGCAGCAGGTCCCTAAGCGGCACAAGGGCCTACTGAGTCTGATGGCACCAATGTAATGGTTTGTTTAAGTAAAATGCTGCAGGTCCCAGAGTGGCAGCAGTGGGCAGCAGTTCCCAGACCATGGCAGGCCACGAAGGCAGTCTGGTCCCAGGGAGGGAGCCACATGGTGGGTGAGAGACCAAGATGGATAGGCATGCCATGCAGAGAAAGTGGGTATTTATTTAGTGGGTTATGGAAGGGAAGGGGAAAGAGGGGGGAAGAGGAGAAAGGAGAAAAGCAAAGAGAGGCAGACTGGAAAAGGAAGGGAAGAAGTGAGGAGAAGGGAATGAGACAGAAGCTGCTTCTTTGGGAGAGAGACAGAAAAGAAGGGACTCAGGCTGGAAGCTGAAGATCAGCTTGCCTGGGCTGGACAGAGGATGGAGTGGGCGTGACTTGTCTCTTAAAGGAATAGGACAGACCATTACACAAAATTTGTTCACAATAGCAGGTCATAACCTGGGAAACCAAGTTTGCCAATCCCTTAAAAGTTCAAAAATAGATCTGCTGAATGGCTCAGCCTTCTAGACCCCCAGGCTTTCCTAACTAGAAATGGAAGCACATACTCCTACAATGATGTATATAACAATGTCCAAAGCAGCTTTGTTTATAAATTTCTGAATGGCTTTTCACAACAGGGTTTCTCTGTGTAGCCTTGGCTGTCCTAGAACTAGCTCTGTAGACCAGACTGGCTTCGAACTCACAGAGATCCACCCGGCTCTACCTCCCAAGTGCTGGAATTGAATGTGTGTGTCATCACTACTGGGTGGTTGATCTTTTATAACTGTATAAATGTGTCACTTTGATTTTAACAAAGCCCAAATCATTCTCATTGTAGTCAGGATTGAACAGTGTCTATGATATTTAATTCAATTACTTATTTTAGTCACAAAGACAAGCATAAACAGGTAGGGAAACAAACAACTGATTCTTGGTAATAACCACAAAATAGAAGATTACAAGGGTGAAGGCGTAAGTCACGAACAATGCCACACCAGTTTGTAATTATGATTAATAGGGTGGTATTTATTTAAAGAGGAAAAAACTTACAAATCACCGTCCCAGACAACAGCCCTCTGCGCAACCAGGAAGGGAGTCTAGTCGCCGGTGGAGCAGGAAGTGAAGAGAGAGAGCGGAGGGAAGTAGTGGCTTTTTTAAAGGGAGAGAGACCACGCCCCAATGGGCTGGTATCTCAGCAGCTATTGGTTGGAGGGGCGGAAGGACCTCCCGCAACACAAGGGCTCATGAAATTGAGACTGCCCAGCGGTGTACATATACTATGAGTGTTTGGTTGGTCAGGCTAACAGAAGGAATTCAGAGTACTGGTCAACCTCTTAAGTCATTTAAACTGGGGTCAGTTAAAGTCCTTCTACTGTAATAAAACCAGGTGATAATGGAGGATAAGATAAAGCAGACTTCTTCCACCCACTTTTATCACCTGTCCTGTGCCAGACTTAAATAACCCAGCAAATCTGCCTCTTGGATCACGATGACCTGATTTGATTTCTATAGCTAGACTCATTGCATTATTTTGACCGTCTTTTATTTTGGGTGACTCTGAGGTATTGTACAGATGTGTGCTGCAAGAGAAAATGCACAGCAGGAGTTCAGAGAGGACCTGAGACCCAGGATCCAGTGTCAGTGTGAGTGTTCTTGCAGTAAAACATTGCCTCGCCTGCCAATGAAGCCTTGAGGTCCCCAGTATTCTGTATTGCTCGTGATTAGAAAACTTAAGGCTATGAAGCATTCAACAAATGCTGATCTCTTTGTTGTTGTATTTTGAGCAGTAGTCTGCAGATAGAGTGCCCAGTCAGGAAAATCTGCTTCCTGCTCTTTTACTTGGGACCAATTCTTGAACTTCCAGGAAGATGTGATACACCACTATTCACCATTTGCTGAGTCCCCACCACCCAGGGCTGTGCCAGCACATTTTCTGAATACAAAATTGTCGAATTTTTTCATGGCTGAAACTAGAAAGCCAATCAAGGTAGAAATTGTCTTTTTTTGGTTTTTCGAGACAGGGTTTCTCTGTAGTTTTGGAGCCTGTTCTGGAACAAGCTCTAGTAGCCCAGGCTGGCCTTGAACTCACAGAGATTTTCCAACCAAGTGCTGGGATTAAGAGTGTGCGCCACCACCACCCAGCGAAATACACCTCTGACCATTGTGCAGCCTTTTCACCTGAATTATCACCTCAGTGTTTGTGGACGTCTTCTCCACCCACCACCACTCAATGTTTTCAGAAACACCGACCTCCAAAGTGACAAGGACAGTAGCATTTTAAGTTGCAGGTAGAACCCTCATGAATGGTATTAATCCCTTATAAAATAAGTTCAAGGAACCTCATTTGCCCCTTCTACGATGTGTGAACCTCACAAGAAAGTGCCACCCATGAACAGGAATTGGCCTTCTCCACAGACTGAATCTGCCGGCCACTTGATCTTAGATTTCCAATCTCTAGAACTGTGGGAAATAAATGTCCTTTTTTTCTCCTGAGACAGGGTTTTTCTGTGTAGCCCTTGCTGTATAGGAACTCGCTTTGTGAACCAGACTAGCCTTGAACAGATATCCTCCCACCTCTGCCTCAGGAGTGCTGAGATTAAAGGCGTGCACCACCCCAGAGAGATGCTCTGCTCTGCTGACTAAAATTTTACTACATATAGTATATGTATGTACAGTCAGTCTATATATGTGTGTATATATATGTACAGTCAGTCACCAGGAGCACTCTGGATTTTCTGAGAGACTATACAATCAACTCAAAAGAAGACGCCAATTTCCTTCTTTTAAAGTGTGTGTGTGTGCATATGTGTATGTGTGTGAATTTAATGCCATTTGAATGAGGATGCCTACAGAGGCCGAGGAGGGTATCAGATCCCTTGGAGCTGCAGTTACAGGCGGTTGTTAAGCCATCTCACATGGTTGCTAGGAACTGACCTCGGGTCCTCTGCCAGAGCAGCAAGTACTCTTAACTACTGAGCCATCTCTCTAGCTCCATTGAAGCCATAAGTCATCCTCTACACTTGAAAAGGAACAAACACAACAGCTTCTTACCCACTGTGCAGTCGGCTCATCTGGGCCCTGGCTCTAACCAGCAGGCGTTATGGTCCACCAGCACTTGCTCAAACATTGTTTCTGATGGAACTAAACCCCGATTCTTAAAAAATGTTTTTGTTTGTATATCTATGGGGACTAGAGTCTCACTCTCTAGTGTAGCCTTGTTCAAACTTGTGGCAGTTCTCCTTCCTCAGCCCCCTGAGGGCTGAAATTACAGGTATGCCCTCAGAATGCCTGGGGAAGTGGGTAGGTCTGAATAAAAATGGCCTCCAAAGGTTCACAGGGAGTGGCACTATTAGGAGGTGTGGGCTTCCTGAAGTAGGTGTGGCCTCATTGGAAGAAATGTTTTAGTTCTTTTGCTGCCATCTGCAGATCAAGATGTAGATTTCTGCAGGTAGTTGTGGTGCAAGCCTTTAATCCCAGTACTTGGGAAGCAGAGGCAGGGGGAGGTCTGGGAGTTTGAGGTCAGCCTGGTCTACAGAGCGAGTTCCAGGACAGGCTCCAAAGCTACAGAGAAACCCTGTCTTGAAAAACAAAAACAAACAAACAACAAGACAACAAGAAAAGACATAGATTTCTCAGCTTCTTCTCCACAACATCTGCCTGCTGGCTGCCATGCTTTCCTGCCTTGATGGTAATGGAGAGTAAACCTCTGAACCGTATTAAATGTTTTCCTTTCTAAGAGTTGCTGTGTTCACAGTGTCTCTTCACAGCAGTAGAAACCCTAATGAAGACACCATTCTTACTCTTTTTATGCATGGCCATCCCAATGACTTCAGACACACCGGGTCTCCTTCCTACCGTATGTTTCATCTTTCTCAACAGCCGTCGAGAGACATTGAGTCTGGCGATCTTGTATTCCCGACAGTGACTCTGAACTCGTGCTTTAGAAGGCCCTTGAGTTGTCGGGCAGTTTTCTATCTGGATTCCATATCCTCCCAATCCTGACTAAATAGCGGGGCCCCAGAGATGTACCTCCGTGTCAGAGCTGTTGCCATTCAGAGCCTCAATGTTTGGGTCCCTCCAGTCTTCTGAGAGTGAAGGGATGTAATTGTCTGTCAGAGCATCCCAAACCCTGTAAACAAAGAAAAGCTCTCATTAGCACACATCTGCGGCCTGACCCCGCCTGGAGGAAGGAAGAGCCGGGCCAAGCCAGAGACAGGCTGCTGTGTGTGCCAGGCTGAGGTCATCTGCCTTCCAGCATGCAGGGGCAGCAGCTGAAAAACAGAATTCAAGGCGCGTCCAGAGGAGAAAGCCATGAGCACGGGGCTGGGGCCCTGTCCAGAGGGTTCAGAGGGAAAGGTGTTCCATTTATGCTAAGAAATTAACCTGTATCCTGACCAAATAGCTTATTCTTGAATCTCAGAAGTCCCTTTCCCATAGTCCAAGAGAACCAGAGGGTAGAGGAGGAGGTTGGGCAGATTCCCTATCTGAGACTGATGACATATTTCAACTCGAGAGGCTTCCAGTCTTCTCTCAGGAATTAGTGCCTTGAAATCTAACATGGGCAAGAGGATAATACCAATACTGTGACTGTGCACTTCTTTTCCAAAGTGCCCCAGGGAGCACACGGCAACACAGCCCTGCCTTCTTCTTATGTAGAGTTTAAAGGAGCCGTGTTTCCATTTGTACTCAAGCAAATGTACAAAATGGAAAAAAGCCGGGCATGGTGACACTCACCTCTAACCCCAGCACTGGGGAGGCACAGACAGTGGATCTCCAAGAGTTGGAGGCTAGTCTGGTTTACATATTAAGTTTTAGGCCAGTGGGGGCTGCATAGTCACACAATTAGTTTTTAGAAGGGAAAGATGCTATATTTCTTCTTGATTCTGTATACACACACACACACACATACACACACACACACACACACAAAGGGTTTCCTACAATTCTTATCACTTGATTTCCTAACACCTCTTTGGCAAAAAGGGAGTGTTGGGGACCAAGGTTATAGTTTAGTGATAGAGCATTTGCCTAGCAGGTACAAGGATGAGCAGAGATGATTTGAAAAAAATTCTGATGTCACAAGCATGTCAGGAAAATGAATGAATTAGTAGGCACCTGATCACAGATATTTGAAATCAAATACACAATGATAAGGTAACTGTCATAAAACTAAAAATAGAATAAATTATATAGATATATAAAAAGATTTTTCTGGAAAATTACTGTATGTAAAACCGGTAAATAAAAAAAACTCATGAAAACAATTTATTGACAGGAGAGGCATCTACTTGGTATTTTTTTAATCATACAAGAAAGCACTTTGAGAGAATAAAGTCATCAAGTGTTCATGTGACAGCCACTCAGCAAGATTTCAAAGCCTGCTTCCTGTGTGTGCACGTGTGTGAGGGTTGTGTATGCAAATTCATCTTGTGCATGTGTGTGTGGATACCAGAGGATGACTGTTATAGAATATTACTTAAAGATTTGCGACATTTTGTATGCTATCAAACACTTAATGACGCAAAGATGTGTTACATTCTCTTGTTGTTGTTGCATTCTTTTATGTTGCATTTGTTTAACTTTGCGAAGCTGTGTTACTTTTTGCCTGTCCAAAATACCCGATTGTTCTAATAAAGAGTTGAACAGCCAATAGCAAAGTTGGAGAAAGGATAGGTGGGGCTGGAAGTCAGAAAGAATAAATAGGAGGGGGGCTGGAGAGACGGCTCAGAGGTTAAGAACATTGCCTGCTCTTCCAAAGGTCCTGAGTTCAATTCCCAGCAACCACATGGTGGCTCACAACCGTCTATAATGAGATCTGGTGCCCTCTTCTGGCCCTGCAGGCAGGCATGGAAGGAATGTTGTATACATAATAAATAAATAAATATTTAAAAAAAAGAATAAATAGGAAAAAAGAGACAAAAAGGGGACTGAGAAAAGAAGGGGCTACCCATCCAGCCAGACACAGAATAAGAAGGAAAGAAAAAAACATATAGAAATAGAAAAAGGTAAAAGACTAGAGGCAAAAGGTAGACAGGATAATTTAAGAAAAGTTGACAAGAAATAAGCCAAGCTAAGGCTGGATGTCTATAAGTAATAATAAGTCTTCATGTATATCTATTTGGGAGCTGGGTAGTGACCCCCCAAAGACTAAAGAGTAAAAGAAAGCCAACTGCAGATGACTTTGGGTGTCCTCTATTGCTCTTCACCGTATTTTTTGAGACCAAGTCTCTCGCTATACCTATCATTTTGGCTAGGTTAGCTGGCCAGTGAGTCCCCATGCTCTACCTGTCTCTGCCCCTTCAACACTAATGTTCCCCACAAACTCACCTGGTGCACCCAACTGTTAACATGGGTGCTGGGGATCCAAACTCAGGTCTTCATGCTATGTGGCAAGCACTTCATCCACTAGGCCATCTCCCCAGCCCCGGAGCCTGCATCTTAAACCATGGATGATATCCCAGGTACTGTCAGGCACTTGTATGAAGCCAAGTCCCACAAGCATTGTGGGATCAAGAAGAAAATACGACTTGCTAACTCAAAAAAAAAAAAAAAATGCTCCACCCACCACCCCCACTGGAAAGGGCATGGGCCTGCTCTTAAATCACTGTGCTTTGGAATGAATGATCCTCCTGCAGCTGTGCCCCTGCAGGAAGCACTGGAGAAAAGAGACTCAGCAAAGTTCCAAATAGGCTGTGTCTTTTGTTCCCGAAGGGAAGCTGGGATCTCAAGGGACTGCACCTCTTCTAGTGACCTTGAGACTGCTTAAATCCAGAACCTGACAGTCGCGAGCTTTTCATCCCTGAGCCTTGGTTGACTTCTCTGCCGTTTAGTTTTACTTTGAAGACACCGGTTCACTAAATAGCCCTGGCTGGCCTGAAACTTGTTATGTAGATCCGGACTGCCTCTAGGTTTAAGGTGTGTGCCACCACTTCCAGCAACTAGTGAATTTTCAGGCTAATTTCGGGTTCTGGGCAACTTCCCAACCCTGTATGTACTGAAGATTTCGAACCACCTTCGTGTTTTCATTCCTTTTCATCCTTCCAAGTCCATGAATGACCTTCAAGCTGAGGCTCCTCCAGTCTCTCTCTTTCTCTGTGGCTTTGGAGCCTGTCCTGGAACTAGCTCTGTAGACCAGGCTGGTCTCGAACTCACAGATCCGCCTGCCTCTGCCTCCCGAGTGCTGGAATTAAAGGCGTGCGCCACCACCGCCCGGCTCTTGTACTCCGTCGTAGTCACTCTAGGGCCCTTTATCAACAACTGCCGTCCTCTCTCACAAGCAGTTCCTGAGCGCAGCCCTCCTCTAAGCTCTCTGTGAAGATGAACGCGTTCCTCACTCACAGTTCTCCAGGCTGTTGCCTATGAGAACCTAGAAGGCAGTGTCGGCAATCACATCGCCCAGATTTACACATTAACTAATGGCATGGGTGACCTTTGAACACCGGCAGCACAGTGACAAACCTGCTGGCCTCCCCACAATTTCAACTCTTCATGATTCAGATTATGGCTGACATTGGTATGGGCATCAGAATGATAAACCAAATCATAAGCTGGAGCAGTGATTTAGACACCAATTCTAAGCGCTAAGTCCTCACTGACATTATTCTGACTGGGGACCAGGGTGTGCCAGGACTTCTTTGGGGGACTCCAGCCCACAGCTGGAGTCCACGGAAGGCAAAGGCAGAACATGCCAGCCAGCCTCAAGAATGGAGACCCCCCACCCACTTGGTGACGGATGAGGGGTCTTTTTAGGGTTCTTATGAGTGGATATATTCCCTTTTATACTTTTTTTTTTTTGAGACAAGATCTCACTATGTAGCCCTGGCTATCCTGGAAGGCATTTTGTAGCCCAGGTTGGCATCAAACCCTCAGCCATATCCCTGCTTATGCCTGCTTCTGCTGAGATTAGGGCCACTGTAGGACCCAGCCATGACAAGCTCAATAAAGGCCTGAGTTTCAGTAGTTAACCCAGAGGCAATACCTGGTTCCAAGAAAGACCATAAACTGAGACCACCAGGTACCACCCAGGTACCACCCAGGAACAGAGCATCCAAAGGAAATTCCTAACGTTCCAACTGTTGTAGATAGGATCGCCTGCCAGCACACATTCACCAGGGCACCCCTAAACAAATGTCAGCCAATCGGGGGTCCTGGACCTTAGAAATCCCTTACCTCACACCATTGCTACTATAAAAAAAAACCAATCCTAACTGATGCTAGGGCTCTCCGATCATTCCAATATGTTGGACACACAGGGAGTCTGAGTTTGCAATGTTGGCTTCACTTTTACATAGGGGACTCGGTCTCCTTGTTGGTTTGGTTGGGGGGATTCTGTGATCTAAGCATAACAGCCACCACACCTGGCTACTCTAAAATTTAAACTCTTTTTTTTTTTTCGAGACAGGGTTTTACTGTAGTTTTAGAGCCTGTCCTGGAACTAGCTCTTGTAGACCAGGCTGGCCTCGAGCTCACAGAGATCAGCCTGCCTCTGCCTGGGATTAAAGGCACGTGCCGTCACCGCCCAGTGAGATTTAAACTCTTCTCAGGGAAGAGGATGTAACTCAGTGGCATAACAAGCATTTGTCTGGTATGTGCAAGGGCCTGGGCTCCCTCTCCAGAACAATAAACAAACAGATAAATGCCGTACTGTAGGAAGCATCCTGTCATTTACTCTTGCCATGGAGAAGCTGGAGAAGGGAGACTTTGCCTGTTTGGAGGTTCTAGCTGGAGAAGGCAGCAACTCGTATATCCTTAGCCAAAGAACAGCTTCCTCAGGATGGCTCTACCTGGGAAGGTTTTACTTCTTACCATTTGATTCAGTTTCAGGAGGGATTCATGTGGGTGGTGAAGGAGGAAGGGGACACTCCCCTAGATAGCCAGATCAGCCTAGTTTAACACCGGTGATCATTGGGGTGGTAGCTGTCACAGACCGCTTTCCCATCCAAGGAGAGAGATTTTGCAAGCTCCCTTCACTTTCACTTAACAAACATGCGAGATTAATCAGGTTGTCTCTGTCCTTGCCATGAGGCAGCCTTGACGCCTGAGATTTAGTTTGGTCCCCATGGTCAGAGAGAAGGTTCTTTGCATACTTCTTTTCTTTTGGTTCTTTGGAACAAGGTCTCACTTGTAGCCCAACTTAACCTAGACCTAGTAGCAATCCTCCTGAAACTTCCCCTAGTGCTGGAATCCTAAACATGAGCTACCACAGTTGGCTTCCATGTGTGTGTTTTAGTTTGGTCTTGGGTGTCAGTAGAATCCTTTACCCTGACTTTTACTGAAGTGGGCCAGGCACTTGGAAAAGGGTGCTGTCTGAGTGTGAGCAGCCCTAATGGAGGAGATTTGTACAAAGACATGTACACACATTGCAAGCCTGAACCCGGCAACATACCATCAGGGCTACATCAGTCCTAATAAACACACACACAATCTAGACATGTAGACTGACAATATAATAAGCAGCTCAAAGTGCTAATTAAACTTTAAGCTAGCAACAAATTCCGTAACTGTCCTTGAGTCAGCCATTTCCAGGTCCAATAATACAAGGCCCACGCTCACACATGTGTACACTTTTGTAGTCGTACCTTTGCACAACATTTTTAGATTCTCTCGAATATATAAATAGAACAATAATATTTCTCCCTTGTACATGGGGAACTGAACCTCTAAGAAGAGAACTTCTTTCACTCTTTTTTTGAAGGGGGGGGGGTAGTTGAGACCGTGTAGTCCTGGTTGTCCTGGAACTCAATCTGTAGACCAGACTGACCTTGAACTCCCAAAGAGTTCTGGGACTAAAGGTGTGTGCCGACAACAACACCACCACCAGGCTAGAGAGAACAGAATTTCTTAAAGATAAGTTATCTACCAAATTTCCCCATTTGACTTATCTTCCATTTAAAATATGTCCAGTGATAGTCTTGTGTGAACTTTGTTTTTAACATTCTCTTTAGCTTACAAATCCTACCTGAGGAATGGGAAGCAGCTATTGCTGCCAATCATTTCGACTTCTATAGAATATTGCAAGGGCCGAGAACAACCCTAGCGAGACAGGAAGTGGGTAAGAGCTGTCCATTCCTAGTTTCTGTTTTCTTTGGCGTGGTTCCCCACTCTCAGTTTATAGTAACTTCATAGAGGCTCTAAATTCCCGTGTTTTATAACAAGGGAAAAGAGTGACTGCACATAAATGAAGAAAAGGTTCCGGGCCAGTTGGAGGTGGTGCAAACGCATAATCTCAGTACTCCAGAGGCCGAGGCAGGAGGATTCAAGGCCAATGTGGACTCAAGCAAGATCCTCTTTCAAAAACTAAAAGGGTAAGGGGACAGGAAGAAGGGGAGTAAATGAGGGCGAGGAAGGAAAAGAGGAGAGAGTGAGAGGGAGGAGGAGGGGAGATGACTCTGAAACGGAATTCAAAAACAGATGATAGATAGATAGATAGATAGATAGATAGATAGATAGATAGATAGACAGATGATAGATAGATAGATAGATAGATAGATAGATAGATAGATGATTGATAGAAAGATGATAGAGAGATAGATGATAGATAGACAGACAGAGAGACAGATTGTAGATAGATAGATAGATAGATAGATAGATAGATAGATAGATAGATAGAATATATACTATTTAAATCTGGCTCTCCCTTTAAATATTTTTTAAAGATGGTCTCATACAAACAAGACTGTCCTAGAACTGATTGTGTAGCCTTGAGTTTGTCAAACTCTTGTCTCTTCCTCCAGAGTGCACAGGTGTGTGCCACCTGGATGGCTTTCCTTTAATACCAGAATCTCTGTGCTTTGAGTCAGAGATACATTGACAAGTCAGTCAATCCCCTATTAGCCAAATGGTTCCAAACTACAGAAAGGAAGACCTGTGGGCAATTGCTGCATTTCCTCTGCTTTGTGCTATCTTAAGGAATTTCATTTCACCACGAATCCCCTTGTTTTTATTTGGGGCTTCTACGCTTCATCTCTAATTCCACTTAAAATCTATCCAGCTTATTTGGGGATGAGCCATCCCTCTAAATACTAAAGCTGAGCAGGTTACCACAGCAACACTAGGGGAGACTTAGGACCAGGTTAGCCTTTGACTCATCCTTTTCCTTTGCTTAGCCACAATTCCACAGCTGAGAGATCTGGATAGCGCCTGCAAAACAAAGTAGGCAACGTGATTCTTACTTTTATTTTGAATTTTACAGAGGTTTCTATATGCACTATATGCCTGGAAAGTACAGTGTTGACCTCCCCCTCCCTCTCCTCCTACTCCCCACATCTTCCCCTACCTCCAGCTCAGCAATTATCCAAGCTGAGTCTCTTAGCTGAGGCATCAATAAGGCAGTCAGGACAGAAAACCATTGCTTGAGAAGCCCAATAATCCCCTGTGATGGTAATTAACATGGAGCGGTCTCTGCTAATGTGCCAGGTGGGAACGAGAAGCCGCTCACTGGGCTTTCACCTTAATAGGCAGAGGAAGGGCTCAGGTGCAAAGAGATGATTAACTGGAAGCAATACAATCGGAACTGGACTCATTTTAAAACGCCATTTTCAGAGCATGCCCGGAGTGAGGGACATACTCGGGCTCTCTGCAAGTCCTTAGCCCTGCTTCATCAAGATTGAGCTCTGGAGGTTTCAAAAATGAGGACCCCTGCAATCTACTACAGCTAAGTGGACTTGACCAAGGTCACACAGAGAGTAGGAAAATTAGGATTCATAGACTCTGTGTTTCTAATAAAGCCCAACAGTTTCTTATTTTTTTTCCAGCAAACTATAACTAGCGCAAAATTTTGAAAGAATCGATTGGAAATATTAAAACTGAACTGAAACCTACAACCCACAGTCATAGTTCCGGTCACCAGAGTGAAATGTGTGATCATGAACTAGCATAAATTAAACAGAAAAGAGTGGCCTAGAAATACAATGACTGGATCTACAAGGTGAGTTATTACTACTCATCCAGCACGTTCACTAGTATAATAATCCATTTAAGAACACCATGTGGTCGCTTACTGCACACGAAGCCCAGTGTAAGGGGTGGGGTATGTAACAGTGAGGGATATAGACCATGTTCCTGTATTTTCGAGAGGGGCAGCCCTTTCTAGTTTCAAGCCATCAAGCAATCAGGGTCTTCAATTTATTTCTTACCCAATTATTATGGATGGTTTTTTTTTTCCTACTCAAGTCCACAAATGAAAAGGAGGAGCCGACAAGAAGATTGGCAGTAGCCCCGTTGTCTAGTAAGTACAAAGCCCTGACTAAGAGACCCCACATGGGTGGGGAGGAACGAAGTACAGTTGGTCCTAGCAACCCAACTACTTGACATTTTTTGTGTTATTTCTAAAGAAAAATTGATGCGTATTTTATCCATACAGGAACTCATGCATTTTCTTCTAAATCTCTAAAAACCCTTCAAATGCTTTTTTTTTCTTTCTGAGACTAGATCTTATGTATTCAAGTTGGCCCCAAATGGTATTTGTAGCTGAAAATGACCCTGAGCTTCTGATCCTGCTGCGTCCACTTCTGAGTGCTGGGGTTACAGCCATGAGCCACAACACCCAGTTTACTTGGTGCTGGGGATGGAACCCATGGCTTCATGTGGGCTGGGCAAGCACTCTACCAACAGAGCCAAGTTCCCAGCCCTGGAACAGGCTTCTTTATGGAGCAGATTGCTTCTTTCCTCGCTTCTCCTCAGGAAATGCTTCCCTCAGATTTCTTTCCTTCACAGCTGTTATGGCCCTGGAAGGTGGCTAGTACGCCACATGGGAAATCTGCGCAAGCACTCAAAGGCCGCATCACCTAGTTCCAAGTATCTTTTGTCCAGGGCTCTCAATTCAGACGCTATCTTACTAGGACATATCTCAATGGGAGTTATGAACAATTTTGAGATTTGTAATTCTGTAATTTAGGTGTCTCTCGAGCCAAACTGTCCAGCTAATTAATTCTCTTCTGGAGTTTATCTTTAATGTCTGGGGGCAGGGGGAGGTTACCACAGGGAAGGGAGAGAGCCTGAACGATGGCTCAGTGGGTAAAAGCACTTCCCACCAGCCCTGATGACCCCGGGATCCACCTGGTAGAAGGTGGACAGTTATCCTCTGACCTCCACACATGCATGATGACATGTATGTGCCCGTACATGTGCACAAATACATAGACTCTAAGTAAATATGTAAAAAGAAAAAGAGCAGGGCTAGAGCGATGGCTCAGCAGTCAGAAGAACTAGCTGATCTTCAGAGGAACATGGTTCAATTCCCAGCATCCGCATGGCAGCCCACAACTGTCAGTAACTCCAGTTTCAGGGGATCCCAAACCCTGTTCTGGCTTCTATAAAAATAGACACATGTGTGGTATACATATATACTTGCAGACAAAACACCCATACACAAAAATAAAAGCAAATCTTTAAAAAAGATAAAAAGAGAGAGGTGGAGAGGAAGGGAGGAATGGAGGAAGGGAGGGAGAGAGGGGAAGCTAAATCCCTACATTTTCTTGTTCTTAAAATTCTAGTTTGGGCCAGGCAGTGGTGGCACCTTTAATCCCAGCACCTGGGAGGCAAAGGCAGGTGAATCTCTGTGAGTTCAAGGCTAGCCTGGTCTACAGAGCGGGTTCCAGGACAGCCAGGGTTACACTAAGAAACCCTGTCTTGAGAAAAAAAAAAGTCGATTTTGTATTTAGAAAAACCTGAACCCTTTATTCCTCTAACGTTTCAACCCAAGAAAGCTTTCCCAGGGTGACGACAGGAAGACATGTAGAGAGTAATGTCAGCTGTCACCTGCCCACCTAACATTTTAGACCGGCACTAGCTCTAGGTCAAGAAGCCCAACCATGGACTCTGCCTGGTGCAGGAGAGGGGAGCTAAGGCGTCTTACTCCTCATCCCGAAGAGTCTCCTCCTCCTCCTGCATCTGCAACTGGTTCTTCACCGGAGCCAGGTTCTCTGTCTTGGCATTGTAGTTCCGAAAGCAGACATTGAGCTTTTCGTCAAATTCATTCACCAGGTCCTCCATGGACTTGAAGCTGATTATTTCGGAAGAAAAATTCTCAAGCTCAGAGAGGGAAGGGTCCTCCAGGTGGTGAGGAGATGAGCCGTAGAGAGACTGCGGCTTTTCCTCTGGGTCCTCGGAGCAAGAGGGCCTCAGATCCTCAAACTCCTCGTCCAGACTCACCAGCGGGGCCTCCATCCTGGCACCACAGCGGGGTGACTGCAACTGTCAAGCTCTGTTTCCCTGGAAGAAATACACAGGACAGCATGAGTCTGGACCAAGCTTCCGTGCCAATTCTGCCGAGGAGCCAGATCACATCTTCCATTACTCTACATCCCCTGGAAAACAAAGAGTCCTTCTCCCCCGTGCAAAACCTAGATTTAAAAAATGCTTATGGAAGCAGAATGGGACTTGTTTGATAAGAGCTTGAAGGGGACTTGAAAGGGGGCATGGAAGGTAAAGGAGGGGGATATGATCAGAGCACACTATGAAAATGTGTCAAAAGATCATAACGAAACATAATTGTCATTTTGGATAATTAATAAGCACTAATAAAATATGCCTAATGAAACAAGAAACCTATCCTGGGGCTGGAGAGATGGTTCGGAGTGTAAAGGGCTTGCTGCATACGCATAGGGACCTGAGTTGAGAGCCCCAGAACACACATAAAATCGGGGTAGAGCAGGGTGTGTCTGTAACCCCAGTACTGGAGGGTGTGATAGGCAGATGACTCACAGGCTAGACAGTCTAGCTGAAATGGCAAGTTTTAGGTTCAATGAGCAGTCCTGGTCTACAAAATAAGGTGGGTGCCCTGAGTACCTTCAGTGCTGTGGCTGACAGGGTATTTCCCATCTATACTATTACTCGGCTTTAGACAAAGTTTCCTCCATTCTTTGGGTGAAAAAATAAGGTGGAGAAGCAATTAAGGGAACCTTGTGGATACCAACCTCTGGCCTCCATATGCACTCACATTGGTGAGCACAGCCACATACACACATGCACACAAGGATATGACACATATCCACACATTCACACACACATGCATGCACACATGCAGGCACACATGCCCATGCACACACCACCACCACCACCACCAACAACAACAACAACAAGAGTAGAGTATCTGTGGCTTCTGAAGTTGCCTACTACAATGCACTTAAGTAGTTCAAATATCTTTGCATATCTTCATAACAAACAAAGCAAGTTCTAGAGTTGTCCCCAAACCACAGTGATGAAACATGCAGTGTCCAGGCTAGGACACTCAGATCTGCATTCTTTTATCTCTACCAGCTATGACCTTAAGCAAGTTACTTAAGCAAGTTCTCTGAGCTTCCTCTTATTCTTATTCTTTTTCTTTTTCCCTTTTTTTTTTTTTGGTTTTTTGAGACAGGGTTTCTCTGTGGTTTTGGAGCCTGTCCTAGAACTAACTCTGTAGACCAGGCTGGTCTCAAACTCACAGAGATCCACCTGCCTCTGCCTCCCAAGTGCTGGGATTAAAGGCGTGCGCCACCACCGCCTGACTCCTCTTATTCTTTTTCAAGCCACCAAAAACAACAGGATCTACATCTTCCTCCTCCTCCTCTTTCTCCTCTTCCTCTTCCTCCTCTTCTCCTCTCTCTCTCTCTCTCTCTCTCTCTCTGTACTGGGAATTGAACTTGAGACCTTGCACATACGAAGAACTACATCATCAGCCCTATTTTTACTTTTTCTTTTGAGTGGTTGTCCTTACATCATCTAGACTGACTTTGAACTCACTCTTTAGCCCACACAGGTCTTTCTGCCTTAGCCTCGAGAGTAGCTGGAATTATAGGATTGTGCTACTATGCTACCAGACCTAATTTAATGGTTTCTTATTTGTTTGTTTTTCACAACTTCTTGTATCCAAACCCAGCATGACCTAAACTTATTTGACAATGAAATTTAACATGAATATAAAGCTGCCTGTGGTCTGAATTTATCCCACTGAGAGTGTTATGCTAAAGAAATATTAATTTTTTAATTATAGAAGGGAATGGGAGTATAACTTAATGGCAGAACACAAGGTCAGAACACTTAAGGCCCTGGGTTCTGTTCCTAGCACCAAAAAATAAAGAGGAAATTAAATAACAGAACTCACTACCTCAGACCACTGTGGATAAAATGCCAAATATGCAATTACTCCCATTCAAAATATGGAATAATCTAAATTTTAAAACACGCATTGCTCCACGTGTCAGAAAACGGGATCCTGGATCTAGATATTGTTTTCCCCATTAATAAATCCTAGAAATGCATAAAACACTAATAGACACTTTGCAGCCCAATACTGGCGCTTGTACCTGAGGTCACAGCTGCTCAGGAGGCAGGATAGCTGGGACCCAGAAACTTGGGGCTAGCCTTCGGTCTACTGTCTTCTAAGAAATAAAGCCCCAGGGACACAGGTCAATGACAAAGCGCTTACTGTGTATGTGAAGATCTCTGTGTATGATCCCTATCACGGATCTACCCAATGAAAAAAATCTACACAGAATATAACTAAGCTTTTAGTCAGGAATGGCAGCTCACAAATATAATTCTAGCACTTGAGAATCTGGGGTAGACCTGTCTCAGGTTCCAGGCCAGCCTGAGTTATGGAGTGAGTTCCAGGTAGGCCTGGAATACAGAGTGAGAGCTAACCTGTTTAGAAGGTGTGGGGAGGCGGGATGGAGGGAGGGGAGACTCAGCCTCTGTGTTCCAAAGGCCAAACCCACAGCCATCTTGAATATTGCACAAGGACTACACATCTAAGTCTGCTAAAGCCCAGCAGCTGTGACCCACACCCCCATCCAGCCCTTTTCAAACCCTTTTTTTTTTTTTGAGACAGGGTTTCTCTGTAGCTTTGGAGCCTGTCCTGGAACTAGCTCTTGTAGACCAGGCTGGTCTCGAACTTACAAAGATCCGCCTGTCTCTGCCTCCTGAGTGCTGGGATTAAAGGCATGCGCCACCACCGCCCAGCCAAACTTCATCTTCAACTGGAATTTACTCTTCAGTCCCCAAAGTTAGGGCCCTTCCCAATTTTATTTTATTTTTATTTTATTTTATTTTTTTTTTGGTTTTTCGAGACAGGGTTTCTCTGTGGCTTTGGAGCCTGTCCTGGAACTAGCTTTGTAGACCAGGCTGGTCTCGAACTCACAAAGATCCGCCTGCCTCTGCCTCCCGAGTGCTGGGATTAAAGGCGTGCGCCACCATCGCCCGGCCCTTCCCAAATTTAATACAAGTTCCTTGAAGGCACGGATGTCCTTTGGATATCCTCCAGGACTTTAGCACACTGACTGCCCTGCGGCCAGGCAACCAATCAATGTGTATCATTGAGACACGCTCTTCTGCCCCATATACCGTGTCCAACAGCATCACCATCTGCCACCCTTCTACACATGCCCAGCTTCCTTCCTGGTAACATGGAAAGGTAGCCAGCTTTTCTCTTCTGGTCTATATGACTTCTGGTAGTTAGATGTGTAAGTCTCTACAGATACCAAAAGTCATGAGGTTTGCCCACTAAGTGCTCACTCTCTACTTCTATACACAAAACTAAACTCTACACAAGGCAGAGGGCATGCTGGGCGAGAACTGGCCCTTACTCTGATATTTTTGCTGAGATCAAGCCAGTTACTGTAGCATCAAAATATGTTCTGAACATTTCTAGTTTGCAAAGGAAACATGATAGGATAATTATAAGAAAGGCTTACCAGCCAGAAAGGGTGGAACATGTTTGTAGCCCCAAAACTCTGGGGGCACAAGCAAATAGATTGTCCCTGACTTCAATGCTATCCTCTTCTACATAGTGAGTTCCAGGCCAGCCAGGACTACATAGTAAGACTACATCTCAAAAAGAAAAAAGAAAAAAAGAGACAAAATGCTGGGGGGGGGGGGGAATACACTCCAAACCAAATAGAGTAAGGCTAGAGGTATAATTTAGTGGTAGAGGCCCTGGTTTCCATCCTGTCCTGGCTAGTTTATTGCCAACTTGAGACATGTTAGTTATTCGGGAAAGGGAACTATCAATTAAGAAAATACTTTCATAAGATTTGCTTTCAGGCAAGTCTACGGTGTATTTTCTTGATTGATATGAGAGGGCCCTGCCCATTATGGAGGTCATATAATCAAGCAGGCTGAACAACCATGGATAGCAAACCAATAAGCAATGTTCCTACATGGCCTCTGCCCCAGTTCCTGCTTCCAGGCTCCTACCTTGAGTTCCTCTCCTAACTTTCTTGATGATGGACTATGTTGTGGAAGCATAAACAAAAATAAACTCTCTCCTCCCTCAGTTGCTTTTGGTTATTGTGTTTCATCACAACGATAAGAACCCTAACTAAGGCCATTCTCAACGGAGAAAAATGAGAGGTTGCCAAGACTACTGAGTGCCGTGGCTGCCTCAGTGGCACGTATCCCAGGATCTGATTTCCGCATGAATTGCTATAAAAATGCTGGCATTGAGCTAACACCTTTAGAAACTCATTTTAATAGCTTTATATTTTAATTATAGAAACATATTTCCTTAATCCAATATATCCAAAGGATGACTATATTAATATATAGTTCATATTAAAAATACAGAGATCATATTTTGTACTAAGTCATTTGAAATGCAACATGCATTTCTAATTACAGTCTTTCTTTGGATTAACCTCCTTGCAAATATTCAACTCATGTGTGCCTAGCAGCCACCACATTACACCAACACAACCTTAAAAAATGCTCAACCAAATGTCAATCAGAAGTTCTCCCTTTTTTCCTCACAACACTGAGGACATGCTTTTAGTGTACGTATAATTTTAAATCCATTTCTCATGGGGAAGCTTTCCAAATCTGTTTATCTATTTACATTTCAAATAAAGGCCAACACTATTTCAATTAAAAAAAAAAGTTCTCCCTTATGGTGTACGAACGCCTACAAAGTCTCTGGCTATACCTATATTTCAGTAAAATTGGTTTCCATTTCAAGCCACAGTATTTTGTTCTGTGGATGTGAAAATATCCTTCAGTACAGCACGGTGAAGCATAGTTAAACACCAGCAGCAGCAAAAGATAGAGGCAGAAGGATCAGTTCAAGGTCAATCAAAGTCAGTCTTCAGAGGTGCGTGTGGAACTTGGAGTAGCCGCTAAAAACCAGGCAAAATTGTACTATGGGGCGGAGGGAAAAGCGCTAGAAAGGGCACTAACAGGACACTAGTGATACAGAGGGGGAAATGGGAAGAAAAGGGGTGGGCTTAATTGGGGATGGAGGAGAGAGTTCAATACAGAAGAAGAGGAAAGGAGGAGGGAAAATAGCACGAAGGATGTTTGAAAAGACCATAAGGAACCATTATTTTTTATTTACCTAACATTACTATAATCCATATAAGTATATGAGCATATGTTTACATATATGATTTAAATAAAATTATGTTACTTGGGTTGACAATGATCTCCCCAAGAACCATAGACTATTTAGCAAAAAAAACCTCAGTACCAGACATATGAAACCCCCTTTAGAGTTGTCGGTTAAAAGAGTCCAGCCAACTCCCAAAGCAATGCAGGCTATCACTGCTGCCCTTGGCTGCCCATCAGAGCTTGAAGGTAAGTTCCTATTGCTGAAGACAGCATGTACTTCAGAAACTTGGGGGTTTTGAGCTTGGTCTGACCTGAAAGCCTCCTCTCCAAGGACAAGCTTACATAGTAACAAAAAGTGCTGAGCAAACTGCCAAGGGAGGGAAGCAACCGACAGTCCCACCTATGAACTGCAATAATGACAGCACAGGAAGATATGCCCAAGGGTGCAACAGTGACACTCTTATCCTGGTGGTAACCAACAGCTGTCTAGTGTTGGACTTAGGGCCTGCTCAATAGAAGAGAAATTATGGATAGTACTGAAAATCTAGCCAACTAGCTAATGAGCTTATGGATCTTATTACAGAAACTTATTACTGCCACTTTACTAACCCAGCAGAAGGATCAAGATCATCCTCAACATTATATCAAGTATGAGGCTGGCCTGAGTTTTATGAGACCCCATTGGAAGAAAGAAAGAGAGAGAGAGAGAGGGAGGGAGGGAGGAAGAGAGAGAGAGAGCTCACAGGACCACATCAAAATGTAGAAAGGCCAGGTGGTGGTGGCACACGCCTTTGCAGAGGCAGAAGCAGGCAAATAAATCTCCGTGAGTTCAAGGCCAACCTGGTCTACAAGAGCTAGTTCCAGGACAGACTCCAAAACTACAGAGAAACCCTGTCTCGAAAAACCAAAAAAGGTAGAAAGATCTGTGTCAATTCAGACTCTGGTCTGTGATATCTGAGAATCTAGACCCTCACTTTCTGTCCTGGTCTAATGACCTTAGCTGTGAGAATTTGGGCAAATTATCTGCACTTTGTGCCTCAGTTTCCTCATCTACAAAATGTGATTTAAAATAGCATTTGTAGGGCTGGAAGATGGCTCAGCGGTTAAGAGAACTTGCTTTCGTAGAGAACCTCTGTCTGGTTCTCAGCACCCACACCAGGCAGCTCACAACTGCGTGCCTGTAACTCCACTTCTGGGGAATCTGAAAAACTCTTCTGAACCCCGAGGCTCCCCAGACACAGGTGTGCATAGCACTGTGCACATACACATACACACAAGAGTAAAATACTTAAAAATAATAATAAGTAGGAACTGAAGAGATGGCTCAGTGGTTAGGAGCACTTTTTGCTCTTGTTCAACCCAAGTTTGATTCTTAGCACCAACATGGCACCTCACAGTCCTCCATAACCCCACTTCCAGGAGATCCAGTTCCCTCTTCTGACCTCCAAAAGTACCAGGCATGTATGTGGCACACAGACATACGTGTAAGAAAAGCACTCATACATACAAAATAAATGAATCTAAAAATGTTTTAAATAATAGTAAATAAAGTTACAACTGAAAGTGATCTCACTTTCTTAAGAAAATCAGGATATATTACTTAAATGAAAGTGTGGTTGCCAGGAGTCGTGGCTCCTGGCTTTAAACCCAGCATTCAGGAGGCAGAGGCAGGCAGATTTTTGAGAGTTCAAGACCAGCCTGGTCTACATAATGAGTTCCAGGTCAGCCAGGGCAACATAATGAGACCTGGTCTCAAACGAATAAACAAGTAAAATCAAGAAACAAAAACTGTGGATAAGCATGTGTCATGTGAAAAATATCCTTGCCATGATGTCCTGTGTACACTGCTTCAAAATGTGACCAAGTGAGAGGAAAAACGATGAAAGAATTTGGGCATTTTTTTTTTCTCCATCAAGGACTCTTTTTTTAATTCACTTGGTCAGATTTTCCTGGATCACGGGTCCCAGTTTGGAGAGGCACAAAAGCTGGTCAGTTGTCCATTGACTACAGATATTTATGATTCCTTGTAACTTGTGTTTCTCTATGGGAACGGCAGAGGATCTAGGATAAGAAGATGGCACTAGCTGGGGTGCTGATTCCAGACTTCACAATTCATACTATCAACCAGCAACAAAAGCCAGTCTGAGAAGAATCCAGAACTGAGACAACTTCAAGCTGTTTGTGGCAATGATGCACACTTGAAATCCTAGCACTGGCTTCATGGGGGAAGAAAGGTTAGGAATCCATGGTCCTTCTCAGCTATGTAGCTTAGGCTACACGAAAGCCTGCTTCAAACAAGAAAGCAAATGAACGTACTGAGCTTTGAATGCTGGACTACCATACAGATCTTAGACATGCTTACGATTTGGAGAGGTGGCTCAGTGGTGAGGAGCACACACTAACTTCAATTCCAAGCACCCATGTAGGGTGACTCACAGCTGCTCCAGAAGGAGTTGGGGGGAGGGGGTCCAATGTCTCTGGCTTTGAAGGGCACCCGCACTCATGTGCACAGACACATACGCATAATTTAAAAAAATCTAAAAAAGAGAGTGTGGTCTATATTTGACTCAGCCAAACCCTAGAGAAAAAAAAGATTCCGCTACAAGATTATAAAAGAAATGGCCTATCTAGAAGACTCTGTGGGCTGTAAGTGCTCGCTTTGCAAACTTGAGGAGCTAAGTTTGATCCCTGGATGCCATAAGGGAACCAACACCTGAAAGTTGACCTTTGGCCTCCAAACTGTGCTGTGGCACATTCGTGTCTGCACTCACACACATCACAGACACATGGTTGATAATAAATAAATCAAGTCAAACTTTTTTAAAGTATTATAAAAAAAGATATGACTATCAAGGTTCGGAGTCCAGAAACAAGGCTAGTAGGAACAATCCATGAGATATCCTGATTGGTTTTCATCAGCACCCTACCCAGGAGACATGAAGTACAATGCAAATGATCGGGTAGATGATGCTAAATCTGAGATCACAAATGGGAATCTGTATTAACACGGTACCCAGTCTGGACAGAGCGTTTGTATCTCAGGCTGAGGTAAAGGAAGCGAGAGTCAAGCCTTGAGAAGGGGTTGGTGTGTTGGCGCACCCCTTTTAATGGGGTACCGCCCGGCTTCAACTGACATGTCTGAAGTAGCCCCTCTATCCTTCCATCCTGGCAAGCTTGCTGAGACCTCAAGCCTCAGCTTCTCTCCCAGCCCTCCTCCTTTAAAAGCTAGTGTTAAGGATGGAAGAGCAACTCAGTCATAGAGCACTTGTTTAGCATGTGTGACACCTGAGGTTCTCTTTTCACCTCTCCTGCACACAAAAAAAGTTAATGTTAATCCATATAATAACCATCCTCCCTGTGCTCCCAAAATAACTAGATATACAAAAATGACAGAGAGGGAGTAACGGGCAAGTCGTTGTATTCTTGTTATTATAGAACATAGTGCGGACTATAGCTTAAGCCTTTCATACAATCTATTCCATCTATTCTGACTCCAAATGCGTGATGTCATTCGGAAGAGAAATGCACACACAGAGCTCAACAGACACCCGGTAGGAAGCACATAAGCCTCTCCCTGCAGCCTAACGGTACAGAAGCTGCTGCGGCTTGGGTCTGCAGCACAAATCACCAGCCCCCACTGCATTGAACTAAGAGAATGGTGGACGGGAGCAAGAATTCACTGTGCTTCCCCTGCTGGGCCTCTTTGCACTGCCCGTTCCATCTCTCTATTCTTTCCATCACTTGCTCTCTAGTTGACTCTGTGCTTCCTCTCCCCTTCGCTCCCCTCCCCATATAGACCCTTAAAATGTCCTCGCTTATCTACTTCCAGATTCTCACTGCTCTTCTGCAAAACCTGGCTAGCGTTAGCTGTCCATTTTGCCAGAAAGAATAAATACTCATTTGCACATGGCTCAGCAACCCCTTCACCGGACTCCGTACCCTCCCCCCCTTCTCTTCTGTTCCATTCACCTCCATTTCAGACCTCCTCTCCCTCTTCTGTCAGAGTAAAGAAAGGCTCTTCTAGGCAGCACAATGGCTGGCACTCCGAGGAAACCCAGCTCATCCCACGCAGCCCCTGCACATACTCCACTGTCCCTTTGCCAAAAAAGACCTGGACGCCTGGAATGGTGTGAGTCGTGCCAGAACACAGGATGCGAAGGGAAAGGCAAGAGGGCAGAAGAGCGGATTGTATAACACCCCTTAAGCTGAGCCCCCCATCTGCAGAGCCCCGGGCCCTGAGGACGACAGCCGGCTCTGCACACACCACTCCTCTCTGCCACAGTCGCTCTTTCTCCGACCTGCTCTGTGTAGTAAAACAATCGCTCCCCCAGGACTGCAGTCAGAGGTTCTGACACTGCGAGAATGCACCGTCTGGGGAAGCCTTCACATCCCGCCAAGGGGGCACAAGTAGATTGCAGGCACAAAGATGATTTTTGAGATGCCCAAGATAACCGGACCAGATAACGATCCTGGATTGATATAGGGGATCCACATTGCTCCAGCACGATCAGGCCGTGTTTCCCAGCAAACACACACACACACACACACACACACGATGCTCTGAGATGATGCCACCAGTATCCAGCAATCCAGCATCTCACTCCGGGGCCCTGGTGCTGAGCTCCCGCACAACTGGGTACAACCAGGGCGATGGCCCACGGGCCCTTCTTTTTCAGTGTGTGGATGGGACCCAATGGGGATGAGAGTCGCGCATATCCCAGGAGTCCTATGAGAGATCTGAAGTCCTCTGACCTCCTTCATCACTCGGATTCGATCCTCTGCCCCCCAATACTGGGTCTAGTTCAGACTAAGGTCGTCGTCCCCCACTCTCTAACCCGAGACCTCACCTGTGTGGGTCCTGGTGGAGGGACGCGGATCCCGGGGCTCAGCCGGACACCCCCATGCACCGGCTAGCAGGAGCCCGGTGCAGCGCAGCGACAGCGGCAAGCCAGCCAGCGAGTGCTACCCCGCTGCTCCGGCGGCGCCGGGTCCCCGCGCTCGTGCCCGAGCTCCCGGAGGCGCGCTCACACTCGGGCACCCGCCCAACGGGCGCGCCCAGGGTCTGAACGTCATCCTCTCGTGAACATTCATAGCTTTCCTTGGAGCACGTGGACCTGCCTTTATTAATATTTATGAATTGCCGTTTCTCCCTTCTTTGATAACGGCCCTTCTTCCCACATGAATATTCAGAAGCTCCGAGATGGGGGAGTTCAATCTCTACCAATATGGATTCTTCAGAGGGCCTAACACTAGGTTTTGTATAAAAATGCAGGCAAATGAAGTAGATGGGCAGACGGACGCTGACAGATACACTCAAAGAGCCTCTGGCACTTTCTGGACTCCCCTTTCTGTCGTAGTAGAGGTTGAAGTGGACAGGCCAAGGGATGCGCCTTTCCCCAAAGTGCCTCATACCTCAAGGTCAAGGTGAGGGGCTGGATGACGGGTTGATTCAGTCACCCAAAACGGTGGGACGCAAGTAAGAGATCTGAGTAAGAGGATTCCAGGAATAGAAAAACTTCAGCTAATAGAGGAAAATTCAAGACATGGAAATATGGAAGACCCCCTAGAGCCTATGTGCCTCACTCACTGATGTGCTCATATAAATCTGTGCTTATCGATGCTATCCAATATGAAATCTAATAAGAAAGATGACGTACAAAAAAAAAGGAGCGCACAAGAGAGGCACGTCTGCCTGGAGACTCCTACTTTTGTCTGAAGGTAAAGATGGCAGCTTAGAGGTGAAGGGGTCTTTGTTCGTTTATGTACTCTTTATCACCAACAGATAAGACATGAGGAGGAGGTGAAGCAGGGGGACATCTTCAATGAAACAAGAAGAGGGGCTAGCCATTCTGCCCTTCTGGTATTAGAAACATGAGAATATTCTTATTAGGAAGGAGGGCAGTTTAAAGATCCTACCTTGAAGCCAATGAGATGGCCCAGCAGGCGAAAGGTACTTGCTGTACAAGCCTGAGAGCTGTGATCTGGGTTCAATTCTGGGGTCCCACAGGAAGGTGGAAGGAGAGAACTGAATCCGCAAAGTTGCCCTCCGACCTCCACATGCACATGCTCTGTAGTGAGTGCACCCGTACACACGATACAGTAGTAACAAAGAGATTTTAAATTCTATTTTCCTGGTATCAAAAGTGGTTTTGTGACCTTGGGAAAATTATACCCGCTGCGGCTCACATCCTCCTCTACAATGAGGGTAATCAGAGCTCCCATACCTGAGGCCTGTTACGAAATTAAAGGGAAGGAATTCATGTGAACACTGCCAGGCAGGTGGGAAGGAGCTGTGAGAGCTGGCTGCTTCTCCTCCTTAGCAGAGGCCTTAATGTACTCTTTTATGCAGTCTTTGTTTGTTTGTTTGGTGGTGGTGGCAGCATCATTCGGTGCATCACGTAGGTTACAGTGGCCTCGGACTCTCTGTGTAGCCCAGGGGTGACCTTGTACCCCTGATGCTCCGGTCTCCACCTCCCAAATGCTGGGATTACAGACATGTGCCATCATGCCTGGTTCCTGAATTTGTATTGTGTTGCTGGAGATGGACCCTGGGACTTTGTGCATGCTAAGCAGGCACTCTAGCAACTGAGTCACACTCCCAACCCCTAGAAATTACTTCTCCGAGCCAGAGAGATGGTTCAGCAGTTAAGAGCACTAATGGCTCTTGCAGAAGACCTGGGTCCATTAACTGAACCCACAGCAGGCACCTCAACAGCCTGTAATTCTAGTTCCAGGAGTTACAAGAGCCCCTTTGGACTTCCAAGTGCCCCTGCAACTCAAGTGCTGTGCCTATATACACTCAGGCATAAACAAAGAGTTATTACACAAAGAAATACATCTTTTCCTGGGCGATGGTGGCGCACGCCTTTAATCCCAGCACTCGGGAGGCAGAGGCAGGCGGATCTCTGGGAGTTCGAGGCCAGCCTGGTCTACAAGAGCTAGTTCCAGGACAGGCACAAAAGCCACAGAGAAACCCTGTCTCGAAAAACCATTGGTCTTTGAGAATACTCAGAATTTTGGCTTTTTTGGGAGGTGGGGAGGTTCCGAGACAAGGTTTCTCTGTGTTGCCCTGGCTGTGCTAGAACTTGCTCTGTAAACCAGACTGGCCTCAGACTCACAGAGATCCACCTGCCTCTGCCTCCCAAGTGCAGGGATTAAAGGTGTGCACCACCACTGCCCAGTTAAAAATATTCAGTTTCAAACCCTAATGTTCAAGCTGAATGTGGTAACATAGGTCTATGATCCCAGCACTCGAGATGCTAAAACAGGAGGGTTGTAACTTCAGGGCTAGCCCAGACCAAATGACATAAAACAATGTACAATGCCTAGACTGTGGTAAGTATTTAATAAGCTAATTATTTTGTTATTGGTTTTGTGAGGATTTGAAAAGCACTACATGAGGCCTGGTGATCTAGACACTTGGGTGAGAATGCTCTGAATGTGAACCAAGTTAGTCTCTCAGCCTTATTTTATATGATAAACATGTATAACATAAAAGTTTACCATTTTAATAATTGTGTTATACCCAGATCACAGAGTCCCACCCAAAACCAACTAGGAGACCGAGTGGTTTTTGTATGTAAAAGCAAAGATCCTTTATTCTTACACAAGTTTGCAAACTCAGATTCTCCATGTGTCCAATGTATTAGAGTGGTCTGAGAGCCCCGAGCCCAGTAAGGGTTGGGTTTCTATAGTAGCAAAGGTGGGGGTGCAGGATTTCTGAGGTTCAGGAGCCCTGATTGGTTGACATTTGTCTAGGAGTGTCCTGGTGAAAAGCAATGGGTGTTTGTTGGTAGGTGATCCTATCTACAATGGTTGGAATGTTAGAATTTCCTTTGGATGGTCTGTTCCTGGGTGGTACCTCGGTGATCTCAGTTTGTGGTCTTTCTTGGAACCAGGTATTGCCTTCGGGTAAACTACTGAGACTCAGGCCTCTATTGAGCTTGTCATGGTTGGGTCCTACAATTTAATTGAACAATACAGGGCTATTAAGGACTTTAATACTAGTGAGGCAACCATTGCCATTCTCCTGCTGTGTAATGTTTTTATCATCCCCAATGAAAAAATTTTTTAAATTTTCTTTTATCTTTAAATTAAAAAATTGTATGTATGTATATGTGATATATGTATGTGTTCCTTTGGGTGTGTGCATGGGTGTATATGCATGGGTGTGTACGTACGGAAGGCAGAGGTCAACATGGAATGTCCTCCTCAATTGCCCTCATATGTAGAGTTACAGATGAATCTTTATTTAAAATTCTCTCCTACCGCAGGTTGAGATGATGCAAGCTGGTAGGATTGCTGAAGGAGGCGGAGGCAGAAAGATCACGACTTCAAGGCCAGTCTGGGCTACGCATTTTTAAAAAAGTTCTCATCTACCAAATTAATGTTTTCTACCGACCCCGGGGAGCAGAGATCTTCACGGGCATCACAATCTTTTGCTTATGTGCTGCCCTCATGGGGACCTTAGCACCAGCCATTGCTGTCTTCTTCGATGCTTGCTCAGGCTATTTATTTATTTATTGGCAGCCCTGACAACCTGCTGCCGCTGGGCTTTCCGAACTAACTTCCGGTTTCTGATTGGTCTTGGCCCTTTTATTGACAAGAGGTGCATAAACCTCAGGCAGCTGGAATTTGATTGCACGATGGGTTCTTTCCTTTTGAATTTCTTCCGACTGTCCTTTTGGCACTTGGTTTGTAGAAGACAGTGTCCAGAGGTTTCCTTCTGGAAAGGAATGTGGGCTCGCATTCTGCATGAAGAAATTGGAAAAAGTTCCTGATTCCGGGGTAGATCTCCTACCTGCTAAAACAGTTTCACCTTCATAGTGAGGGCTGCAGGCCGGCTGGAGGAAAGATGGTGAAGAACTCCATTATTATTATTATTATCATTATTATTATTATTATTATTTTGAGATAGGGTGTTTCTCACTGAATGTAGGGTTCCTTGATTTGTCTAGGCTTCCAAGAAAGCTCTAGAAATCTGCCTGTTTGTCTTTTTCCTCGGCCCCAGCTGTGAGACAGTTGCTCCCCACTGTGGCCAGCTTTCCTGCGGATGTTGGGGTCGAAACTCAAAACCTGATGCCTGTACTACAAGCACATTACTGACTGGGCCAATCTACACACACAAACACACACACACAATACACACTAGTTGATTTATTTATTTATTTACTTATTTTTGTAAATTTTTGTTCTCTTCTGGGGATCCAACCCAGGACCTGACACGTGGTAACTGAATACCCTATCACTGCACTGTACCCGAGTGCCACAAATAGAAACTCAGCCAAATCCCTCTGAGATAAGCAACTCACCTCACAGTATAGCTGCCCTGGTAGAGTGTTTGCTAACCCACATGAAACTTTTGGTTCAATTGTCAGTACCACATAAACCGTGGAATATATGCCTGCAATTCCAGCACATGGGAGGGGGAAGGGAGGGGATCAGAAGTTCAAAGCCATCCTTGGTTATTGTGCTAGTTTGACACGTCTGAAAGGGGAATGGCCTAGATCAGATTAGGAGCTTGTCTTGATTGTTAATTTATGTAAGGTGAAATGTAGCACAAATAACAGAAACCCAGAGACATATATCATATTGGGGTTCAAGCTGAAGATAAGAAAAGCAAAGCAGCCAACCACTAGAGAGACCTCTTGCCTCTATACCAAATCTTCAGACCAAAAGGGCGAGATCCAGTGTCCCTGAAACCTCAGGCTCCAGGCTCCACTGAGTTCCTGTCTCTTCCCCTTTATATTCCTCTCTACACCAGCCATTTCACTCTTTTCTCCACCTCCCTTGTGCTGGGATACTGGGATTACAGCTGTGAACCACCACCACCTGTTTCTGTTTCTGAACTGAGTTTGTATAGCTCAGGGTAGCCTTGAACTCATGGAGATCCACCTGCTCTTTCCCTGAGTCCTGGGATTAAAGGTGTGTGCCATCAGTCCTTGGCCTGTATGGCTGACTAGTGCAGCTGCTTTGCCCTCTGATCTTCAGGCAAGCTTTATTTATTAAAACACAAATAACATACAACTATAGAGAAATAAACTCCTTCCTTCCCTGAGCTGTTTTGGCAGTGGTATTTGTCACAGCAGCAGAATGAAACTGGAACAGCTACATAGTGAGTTCTAGGCCTATGTAAGGCACCACGCATGTGCACACGAGCATGAATGTAAACACAAAAAGAACAAAAAGGAGAAAGGGAGGGAGGGCAGACGAGAAAGGGGAGGGGGAAAAGGCCAAGAGTCTCAGAACACAGCATTTAAAGGTCATGTAGTCTAACCACCTGTCTGAAACACAAACCAACATTACTCCGGGACTGTGCTACTGTGCTACAACACCACAGAACTGGATGCCACAAGGCTGTCCTCAATGCCCTTTTTGAATGGCCTTTAAGGCTAGAGATTGATTTTGAGATTAGAAAGCCAATGACCACAGAATATACAGTATACAGGTCAGCATGCTTTATCTTCTTCACAAGGTTTGCTTTTGAAAAAGCGAGTTCCCATGGCATTCTGAAAAATGAGTCACCAAGCCTTTATTGAAAACCTATGTAAGAACTGGGGATGTAGCT
>JABTXL010006317.1:140898-171295 GCA_025134845.1 Neodon shergylaensis | reverse complement strand
TCTTTCTTTCTTTCTTTCTTTCTTTCTTTCTTTCTTTCTTTCTTTCTTTCTTCTTCCCTCTCTCTCTCCTTCCCTCCTTAAAAGTGTGGGTCTCAGATTATAGTCCATGCTGGCCTTGAACTCACTTTACAGCATGCTTCGAACTCACAGTAATTCCCATCTCAACCTTCTAAGCACTGAGATGCTGTGTAGCTATTTCCTCTGAATTGCAGGAGTCACTCTTGACCAGAGGCAATGACTCAGGAAGCAAATGAAATACCCAAGGTTCAGGAAGCTCCTGAAAGTTACAAGATTCATTGGTCCCCTCCTGAGTTATATAAGCAGGAACAATTGCCAGAGAAAAGACTTACTAGCCACACTGTCTATAAATTGTGCAGGGAGCTCCAGGGAGCTTTTGGTCACTCATGCTGGAGTAGGCTTTTCAGTGACCTTTAAATTACCCACGTTCCTATAAGGAACCATTCATCTGTGCCCCAAATAAGTACCCCAATTATGCTGGCTCAGTGACATAGAGGTGTGTGGAATTGTTGTGCTGGCCTGTTGTTGATACCTTACCTTGGGTGAATAGACCTGTTCACATCTCCCAGGAAAGGTTACACAATATGGGCATCAGCTCATCCTTAATCTCTTGTGCTGATGAAAACTCCCTGGTTTGTTATCACAAGGGAAACAGCATATTCCCCAAGTTTCAAAATCTATTCTTAGCTACCTCATCAGCAAGCAATTATTCTCTACCACAAAACAAATGTGCTGGGAAACAGACCGTATTACTTTAAAAAAAGAATAAACAGCTATATAGAAATCAATAGCAAATCATTCCAGACTGATGAAAAGCATAAAATACCTGGGTGTAACAATGCATGCCTGTGATCTCAGTTTTTGTTGTTGTTTTGCTTTTTGGGACAGGGTTTCTTTGTGTACCCTTGGCTGTCCTGGAACTCGCTCTGTAGACCAGGCCTGCCTCAGCCTCCCAGGTACTGGAATTAAAGGCATGTGCCACCAACGTCCGGCTTGTGATCTCAGTCTTTAGCGGGTAGGAAGCAGGAGTAGCAGATCATCCTCAGCTACACAGTAATTTTCCTACCTGGGTTACATGAGAACATGCCTCAAAAAACAAACAAACAAACAAACAACCTTTCCAAAATACACAAACTAGCTAATGAAGTTTCATCCCCCAAGAGAATGAAAATTCCTATAGCACAAATGTAATATTTTTTATTTTGGTTTTGGGTGAGGTGCTTTTGTTTGCTTGGGGTTTTTTGTTCGTTTTTTACTTTTTTGTTTTTTGGGGGTTTTTTTGAGATGGGCTTTGCTAACATTCCCTAGGCTGGCTGGATTTTACTAGGTAGCCCAATCTGGCATTGAACTCAAAGTGATCCTCTTGCCTCCCAAGATCTCAGAATTCAGGCATTTGCTGCCACATCTCTCATGAGTTTGGGGCTAGAGCTACAGTTTAGTTGTAGAGCATTTGCCTGTGCCCAGAGCCTAGGCTTGATCCTGAGTACCATGAGAGTTGGGGAGCAGCAAGGGTGGCAGTGTTCAGCTTGAAATTTGAGCACAAGAGGCTAGAAGGCAGGGCCACCAAGAGTTCCAGTCTGATCAGGCTATGAGTGAGACCCTATATCAAGCAAGCAAAATAAAAACAAAATGGGAAATATGTTTCCCATTGTTTGGGAAACTTTTAGATCTACAGTGGTCAAAGAGAAAAACCAGCCTTTCATGCCCTGTGGCTAAGTGACTTACAGATACAGATCAGCATGTGCCTGGGCTGAAGAAGACATAAGATGTCCGAGACAATAGTGTCATGGAGATGGGATACTCACTCAAGGGAAACTTTGGATGCCCAGTTTAATCAGAGATTCCTTTTGTATTGAACCGCAGGACCAACTCCCACTGTTTCCAGCCTTAGACTCATCTGTTTCTGCTCCCTTCCACATGCCCAGGTATCAGAAATGTAATGATTCAGAAATGAACGTGAGGAAATGAAAATGGCATAGAATGTTACCATCCCACTGCACTTATCTAGTCAAATAACAATCACTTGACCACCAGCACATCTGCAGAGCCCAGCATGCCGTGGAAGTGCTGCTCCAGGACACAGCTGTCCCGCTTAAGTCCTCGGCCTTGAGTCACGACAGCATTCAGCACTGTGAAAATGATGAGAGGAGAACGCCCATGTCCCCTGAAGCCTCATTTGTGGCAGTTAGTGCTACCCACAGAGTCAGTGCAGGCAGGAGTTAAGCAGGCCAATCTCCCCTGGTTGTCATTCCTTATCAAGTGAGAGCTTACCAACCCTGAACTCCAGGCCTTGAAGGAAAGGTGTTCTCAGGAGGTGGGGAATACAGTTACTCCGATAAACACTGTTCGCTTAACCAAACTCGCATTAGCCTCCTAAACCTCTTTTAGCCACATTTATGCGCTTCCTTATAAAAACCTAGTTTTACCAAAAATACTGCTAGGGTTGGGCGGTGGTGGCACATGCCTTTAATCCCAGCACTTGGGAGGCAGAGGAAGGCGGATTTCTGTGAATTTGAGACCAGCCTGGTCTACAAGAACTAGTTCCAGGACAGGCCCCAAAGCTACAGAGAAACCCTGTCTCGAAAAACCAAAAAAAAAAAAAAAAAGAAACCCTGTCTCAAAACACCAAAAAAAAGGAAAGAAAAAAATCTGCATTTAACAAATGCTGCAATAAATATCACTGAATTTTTTAAATTGTGGTGTGTGTGTGTGTGTGTGTGATTGTGTGTGGCGTGTGGTAGGTTCTAAAGTTGAGCTCCAGTAGTCATTAGACTTAGAGGCAAGTGCCCTTACCTCGACAATTTTTAAGTTCTTAAAAATATGAGAGGAGAGAGATGGAGAGACAGAGACTGAGGGGAGGGGACAGATGATGTTATATGAAATTCCTGACATGGCATGGTGCTGAAGCTAGGTTTCGGAGAGGAAACGTTCACTGTTGGCTGTTGATTGGATGCCTGGGCCGTGACACAAGCCTGTGTTGCAGACTGCTGTCTTAGAGACACACAAAGCAGCTGGGCACAGAATGAATAGAAAACCAGAGGCTTTGGGAGGCTTGGCAACCTCAGATTGTTGAAATCTGCATATTCAAACAAATCCAGTTTCTTTCCAGGTTCAGATCTATTCATTGTGTATAACAACGGAACAGGAATGAGACACAAAGCACACAAACCAGAGAGAGCTCATGCCTCACCTCTTAGAAGAGGTTCCACGTAAGCCCGAGAATAGCAACCTTCTTTAAAGCCAAAAGAAATGAGTAGAATCACTCTTCAATCTTTCTGCTTACCTTGTTTAGAACAGAAATCTCTCAATGTCTACTATTGCTTTTGAGACTTGGAAGAATTCCCAGTGTGGTGTGTCATGTGTTATGGGATTGTGGGAGATCTAACCAGATCACATTAAAAGCTTCTCTGAACTAGAGGGGAAGAAGAAGGGCTCATTGGCAAAACTCCTGAGTCTGGGCTCAGCAGCAGCTTTACCATTAGCTCTCTGGGTGACCTGTGGAAACTTACCTTTTTTTAATTAATTAATTAATTTATTTATTTTTGAGACAAAGTCTGATTCCTTAGCCCAAGTTCATCTGGAACTCACTATATCCCCATATTGGTCTCAAACTTCCAACAACCTCTCTTCTGCTTTAACTTCTTTTTTTTTTTTTTTTTTTTTTAAATATTTATTTATTTATTTATTATGTATACAATATTCTGTCTGTGTGTATGTCTGCAGGCCAGAAGAGGGCACCAGACATCATTACAGATGGTTGTGAGCCACCATGTGGTTGCTGGGAATTGAACTCAGAACCTTTGGAAGAGCAGGCAATGCTCTTAACCACTGAGCCATCTCTCCAGCCCCCTGCTTTAACTTCTTGAGTGCTAAAATTTTTATTTTTGTATTTTTGTGGGGCTTGTGTATGTATGTTTCTTGGGGTTTGTTTATTTTTATTTCTTTTCTTGGTTTGTTGTTTTAAGACAGGGTTTCTCTGTGTAACAGCCCTGGCTGTCCAGGAACAGGCTCTGTAGAACAGGCTGGCCTTGAATTCAGAGATCAGCCTCTTGAATGCTAAGATTAAAGGCGTGTTTGTTGTTTATTTATTTTTTTATACAAAATCTTATGTCAAAAACAAAGAAAATTAAATCTATAAATTAAATCTATTTTCTGCAATAATTTTCTCTAACTAAAATTCTGTTTTTGAAGTAGGATGATCACCAGTTCCAAGCCAACTCACAGAGATCCGCCTGCCTCTGCCTCCCGAGTGCTGGGATTAAAGGCGTGCGCCACCACCGCCCGGCTGAATTGGATCTTTTCAATGTGTTGTCAAGACTAGCTGAGGATGACCTTCAATTCCTGACCTTCCCTACCCTTGTCTCTCAAACTTGTCTAAATGTTGGACAACGTTTTAGAATGGGGAGGGGGGAGTCAGGCAGTGTTGGCGCACATCTTTAATCCCAGAACTCAGGAGGCAGAGGCAGTCAGATCTCTGGGAGTTCAAGGCCAGCCTGGTCTACAAGAGCTAGTTCCGGGACAGGCACCAAAGCTACAGAGAAACCTTGTCTCAAAAAAACCAAACCAAAACAAAACAAAAAGAATGAGTACGTATTAGGGCTCAGAAAATAATCCCTGGTTTGATCTTCATTGGGTATGGGAGGGGAGGGTTTTTTCTCTGAAAGTACTTATCTGCTTTTATACGTGTTTAAGTGTTTTGTCTGTATGTATGCAAGTGTACTATTTGCATGCCTGGTGCCCACAGAAGCCAGAAGAGGACATCAGATCTCTTGGAACTGGAGTTTACAAATGGTTGTGAGCCACCATATAGGTGCTGGGGGCCAAACTTGGGCCCTCTGCAAGGGCAGCAACTGCTCATAGCAATGGAGCCATCTCTCCAGCTACTGTGTGTGGGTTTGTGCACATGCCCTCTGAGGCCAGAAAAAGATATTAGGTCCTCTGGAGCCCGAGTTACAGGCAGTTGTGTGCCTCCCTACATGACTGTTGGAAAGAGAGCTTGGATCTTTTTCAAGAGCAGTGCACACTCTTAACTGATTCATCTCTCCAATCCTGTGGCATCTTGAATAAGTATGGCCCTAGTAGGCTCATATATTTGGATGCTTAGTCAGGAGGTGACACTATTTGAAAGGATTAGAAGGATTCGGAGGTATGGAGGAAGTGTGTCACTGGGGGTAGCCTTTGATATTTCAAAAGCCCAAGACAAGTTCAGAGTCTCTCTCTTGGCCTGTGGATCAGGATGTAGCTTTCAGCTACTGCTTCGGTACCATGCTTAGCTGCCACCAAGCTCCCTGACATGATGATAATGGACTAACCTTTGAAACTGTAAGCAAGCTCTCAGTTAAATGTTTTCTTTTATAAGAGTTGCCTTGGCAACCAGACGGTAGTAGTGCAGCCTTTAATCCCAGCACTCGGGAGGCAGAGGCAGGCAGATCTCTGTGAGTTTGAGGCCACTCTGGTATACAGAGTGAGTTCCAGGACAGCCAGGGCAGTCACAGAGAAACTCGGCCTCAAAAAACAACAACAACAAAAAGAGTTGCCTTGGTCATGGTGTCTCTTCACAGCAATAGGACAGTTACTAAGACAAACCCCAAGATTTTTCTTTTAAGACAGTCTTGTGGCTGGGTGGTGGTGGCACATGGCTTTAATCCCAGCACTCGGGAGGCAGAGGAAGGCAGATCTCTGTGAGTTCGAGGCCAGTCTGGTCTACAAGAGCTAGTTCCAGGACAGGCTCCAAAAGCTACAGAGAAACCCCGTCTTGAAAAACAAAACAAAACAAAACAAAACAAACAAGACAGTCTTGTGGCATTGGAGAGATGGATCATTGACAGCACAGGCTGCCCTTCTGGAGAAATTGAACTCAATTCCAAGCACCCATGTACATTCAGGCAAAACACCCAGACTCATAATATAAAGAAAAATTAAGAATAGTAAAGTAAGGGTGGAGAAATGGCTGAGCAGTGAAGAGCACTTAATTCAGTTTCCAGCACCCAGGTAGGACACCTTACAACTGCTGTGACTCCTAGGGACTCAACACCTACCCCTGGCTTCTGTCAGTACTTATATCCACATGCACACACACATACAACTAAAATGTAATAATAATAAATCTGGGAAAAATAGAGTAAATCTTTAAAAGGGGTAGAATTCTATGTGCCCAGGCTGGCCTTGAACTTTCTGTGTAACTGAATGTGAGCTTAAACTTCTTTTCCTGCCTTCACTGTCCAAGTGCGGGGATTACATGACTATGCCACCATCTATCCCTGGCCTTCATAGGCACCATTTCTTTACCTGATCATACTGTGCAGACTGTGTCACTTGATATGCCATAAATAAGGTATAAATGTATGGGCTGGAGAGATGGCTCAGTGGTTAAGAGCACTGCCTGCCCTTCCGAAGGTCCTGAGTTCAGTTCCCAGCAACCTCATGGTGGTTCACAACCATCTGGTGCCCTCTTCTGGGCTGCATACATGCAGGCAGAATACTGAGAATACTGTGTACATAATAAATAAATAGATTTTTTTAAACGTATATATACATGCACACACAAAATCTGATATCCAGATGCTCCTAAGAACTTTAGAATACCCTCTATATACACAAAAACAATTGAGGACTCAAAGCACACACTGCTTTTGCAGAGGACCAGGGTTCAGTTCTCAGCACCCTCATGGCACTCACAACTATGGGTAACTCGAGTTCCAAGGAATCAGATGACTTTTTCTGGCCTCCGAAGGCACCAGACACACATTCATGCATACACCATCACACAAGCACACAGGCAAAACAGTCATACACAAGAAAAAGAAAAGTCCTTAAAATAAAATAGTAGGAATAGCCCAAATGTCTTTCAAGAAATGAGTCAAGGCCCAAGGCCGGACAGTGGTGGCGCACGCCTTTAATCCCAGCACTCAGGAGGCAGAGGCAGGCAGATCTCTGGGAGTTCGAGGCCAGCCTGGTCTACAAGAGCTAGTTCCGGGACAGGCACCAAAGCTACAGAGAAACCCTGTCTCGAAAAACAAAAACAAAACAAAACAAAAACAAGAAATGAGTCAATATATATGAGTATAATCTCTGGCACTTGGGAGGCTGAGTACTCCAGAGAATAAAACCAGCCTGGGATGGAATTAGAAAACACTATCCTGAGTGAGGTAACCCAGACCCCCCAAAAATGAATATGGTATGTATTCACTCATAAGTGGATACAAAGGACATTGAGCCTATAGTCCATAATCCTAGATAATCTAAGTAATAAAATGAACCCAAATAAAAACATATATAGACCCACCTGGGAATTGGAAACAAACAAGATTGTCTGAGAAAATTGGGAGCATGGGGGCGAGGGGTAGAAGGAAGAGGAGAAGGGGAGGGTTGAGGAGATCTTGACAAAAATGGGATAGTCGAGATGGAGGAAGGACAGATATGAGAGCAAGGAAAGAGATATCTTGATTGAGGGAGTCATTATGGGGTTAGCAAGAAACCTGGCTCTAGAAAAATTCCCAGGAATCCACAAGGATGACCCCAGTTAAGACCCTAAGCAATAGAGGAGAAGGTGCCTGAACTGGCCTTGCCCTGTAGTCAGACTGATGATTATTTTAAATATCACCATAGAACCTTCATCCAACAACAGATGGAAACAGAGGCAGAGAACCACATCTGAGCACTGGACTGAGCTCCCAAGGTCTTGTTGAAGAGCGTAAGGAGGGAGAATATGAGCAAGGAGGTCAAGACCATGAGGGGTTCACCCACTGAGACAGTTTTCCTGAGCTAATGGGAGCTCAACAACTCCAACTGGACTGGGAGTGAACAAGCATGGAATCAAACTAGTCCCTCTGAATGTGGCTGACAGTTGGGGCAGACTGAGGGGCCCCTGACAGTGGCACTGGGATTTGTCTCTACTGCATGTACTGGCTTTTGGGGATCCTATTCTCTTTGGCCGTATACCTTGCTCCACCTAGATGTAGTAGGGAGGGCCTTGGACTTGCCACAGGGCAGGGTGCCTTGCCTTCTCTTAGAATTGGAGGTGGAGGGGTGGGAGGGTGTATGGAGGGAGTGGGAGAAGGGGAGGGAGTGGGAATTTGGATCAGTATTTTTTAAAGTAATAAAATAATAATAATAAAATATAAAAAACCAGCCTGGGACTATGTAGGAAGTCTCTCAACACTCCTTCCTCAAAAAAGTAATGCTATAACATTCTGCTGTGTTCTTGGTCCTTTATTTGTTTTATCTTTACCACATCCTCATTCATTCTCAGATTTACCAAAAGATTAATTTCTTCATAAGTGCTCCTTAGAAATTTGCTCATCCCTAGACAACTGTAATAAAAGATGCTCTTTATTTGGCAATGAAAATTATAAAATACACTAGAGGTATAACTCAGTGGTGTATAGTAAGTGTAAACACTTACCTAGCCAACATGAGGCCCTAGGTTCTATCTGCAGCATCTGCAAAAGGAGAAGTTACAAAGGGATCTGTCCAGTTATGATATGAGCCCTGCAGAGGTGCCTGGACTTAATGCCTTCCACAGTACAGTGCTGGTTGGTGTTTTGCCTTGATCTGAACTTAGCAGGAACCTCTGTTCCTGTGCTGGGAGACGCTTCATTCTGTCTGCTAGACTCCACTCATTTTACTGGTGCAACTAAGTCTCACTTCAGAACCAAAGAACCATAAGTAGTTTCAGGTCTCCATGCCTGGGTTAGCCTACAGCTCTTCTACACCGACCTAGTGAACTGGGTGAAGGAGTAAGGTTTGAATTCACACCCAACTTCTCCTCCGTGCCAGCCAGAGAGCTAAAAGACCAGCTGGACCTATTTTTTCCTCCTCCCTTTTTTCCTCCTCAGCAAAATGGAAAGATGCATCCCCCTCCCCTCTTTCTCAGGACCACAGCACTTCCCACTTCTTTCTCCCTTCCCACCCTCTGGCTGCCTCTCTCAGGGCTGCCAGGTTTCCATGCCAATAAGGTTCCCATGGTTACTAGGAGGCACTGCTGCATTCCCATAGGCAGCTTCTATCTATTCAAAGAAAAGAGATCGTTATTGCCTCCAGGGTCAGACAAATAAATAGATAAGTAAAAAAGGACAGAAACAGTGTCAGTCCAAGGGCTGTTGGACGAAGAACATTACAAGTCTGAAGGCTCCAGGCTAGACCTTGAACAGAATCCTGCTGCCTCCACTGAAGATATCTCTTTCCTAAACGTAGGGAGAGAGGTGCCTGGCACTGGTTCAAGCCCATTGTTTTGCCTATTGTGGGGTCTAAATAGATACCACATTGTGAGGATCGTGTTAATATGTAAATAATGGATACATCTGTGCTCTCTGTGTGTCAAGGAAACCGAAAATGCAAAGCAGGCCCTCCCTCTTCTCAGCTGTAGACAACAGTCTTGTCTGTTTTGTTCCGCGTGGTGCTGTGTGGTGTTCTTCCCTGCACTGGCTGTCTCCGATCGCACCTTGTTTCTGTTTCTTTTTAAACACAAAATTTGTTTCCTAAAAATAGAAAGGCATGATTTTAGTGTAAAATTCAAAACTAAAGGAAATAGGAAAAAAAGATTTACAGTTTCCAAATTACAATGTTTCCCAGCACTTGGGAGGTGGAGGCAAGGGTCTCTGAGGGTCAGAGTTATCCTGGGTTACATAATGAGTTCAAGGTCACTGTGAGTTATAGGAGACCTTGTATTAGAAAGATAAATAAATAAATAAATAAATAAATACAATATGTAGCTTAAATGCTTAACTTTATACTAACAGATAATCATATATGTTTGTGGGATATAGTATGGTGTTTTGAATATGTATATATAAATTATACAAATTATATATATACATACAAATTATGCATTATATATACATATATTACAAAATATAATGGCCAAATCTGAGTAATTAACATTTCCTCCTCCTCCTCCTCCTTCTTCTTTTTTAATTTTTGAGACAGGGTTTCTCTGTAGCTTTGGTGTCTATCCTGGAACTAGCTCTTGTAGACCAGGCTGGCCTCGAACTCACAGAGATCTCCCTGCCTCTGCCTCCTGAGTGCTGGGATTAAAGGTGTGTGCTACCACTGCCCAGCATAAATGTAATTTTTTTAAATGCAGAAGCTGTAGCTTCAGCTCAGTGGTAGAGCTCTTGCCTAGCATGTGTGAAGTCCTGGATCTGACACCCAACATCACATCTATAAATAAACAAATATGCTTAAACAAATGTATATGTATGTGTGTATAGTAACTCTACTACTATACAATACTTGAACTTATTCTCCTAATTTAATTGCATTTTGATACCCATTACCCACCCTTATCACACAATTGTAAAAATATCATTTAAAATGTATTTATTATTGTGTGTGTGCTTGTGTGCGTGTATGATAGGGGGCTACACATGTCACAGAACACGTATGCAAGGGCAGAGAATTACTTTGTGTGAGTTCCCGGGGACTAAGCTCAGTTCTCCAGGCTTATGTGGCGAGCTCCTTTATCCACCGAGCCATCTTTCCAGTTCCAATATGTTAAAACAATATTTTATTTTTACGTATGTGTTTGTGTCTCTCTGTATGTGCCCATGTGTGCAGGCACCCGCAGAGGCCAGCAGAGGGCATCAGATCTCCTAGAGCTGTAATTAGAAGTCTGTGAGCCCTGTGGCATGGCTCTAGGAACTATATTATTTTTTCAAGAGCAGCAAGTACTCTTAACTAACAAATACTCTTAACCATGGAGCTAACCCCCTAGCACTCCAAAACATTGTTTGACTCAGTTTGTTTTATTCATAGTTTGGTTATTATGAAAAAATTCTCTCTTTTATCAGCAATAAAAAAGAAAATAAAAACAAAACATATGAGTATTACTCAAGAAAAGAAAAGAAAATCAGAGTTGCTTGTTACCAGAATCAAAGGTCTGGGCTGCCAGCCACTCAAAATGATCAAATTTGGGAAAAGAAAATTGGTGGGAAGAAAAAAAATAGATATATTCAAAACTGGCAGAGAAGAAGGTAGAGGGTTCAGCTTCTCAGCGCTCTATGGCAGAGGCTCAGCAGATCGAAGGGCTCTGGCGCACAGGGGAAGGAGGCTCCGTGAGGTTGCAGATGGAGCTAGAAAATGACAAAATTACCTGGCTCCCAGCAGCTACTGCCGAGGAAGGGTGTTACAAAAGTCATCGACGCTAGGTGACTACAAACAGATTTGGTGCCTGGTGGTGGTGGTGTGGTGGCGCACATCTCTAATCCCAGCACTTAGGAGGCAGAGGCAGGTGGATCTCTGTGAGTTCAAGGCCAGCCTGGTCTACAAAGCAAGTGCCAGGACAGGCTCCAAAGCTACACAGAAAAACCCTGTCTTGAAAGCCCCTTCTCCCAAAAAATACCCCAAAAACAGATTTGGCAGTTAACTCCTTAACCAAAGGGGCACCAGAGGATTAGGAATGACAGGAGGACAGAAAAGAGAGAGGGTAAAGGCCGATTTCAAGGCAGTCCTTGTTTCGTTACTGTTCCTGCTAGTTTCTATGTCAATGGACACAAGCTAGAGTCATCTGAGAGCAGGGGCCCTCTATGGATAAATTGCCCCCAAAAGGCCGGGCTGTAGGCAAGTCTGTATGGCATTTCCTTAATTAGCGATTGATGGGGGAGGGCCTAACCCATTATGGGTGGTGCTACTCTGGGCTGATGGTCTTGGGTGCCATGAAGAGTAAACCAGTAAGCAGCAGTCCTCTGTGTCCTCTACATCAGCTCCTGTTCTGCTTGAGTTCCTGTCCTGATGCTCTTGGATGATGAATTGTGACGTGGAAGTATAAGCAAAACAAACCCTTTCCTCCTCCACTAGCTTTTGGTCAAGGAGTTTCATCGCAGCAATAATAGTAATCCGAGACAGTTGCTATCTGACCTAGTAACTCTATTATTGGGGAAGTATATACCCATGACAAATGAAAATGCATGTCAACATTAAAACTCATTCCAGAAGCCAGGTGTGGTAGTTTGTGCTTTTAATCCCATCACTTGGGAGATTGCAGCAGGAGAGTGTTTGGAGACCAGCCTGGACTATGTAGTGAGTTCAAGGCTAGCCTGGGCTGCTGAATAAGAGATTCTATCTCAGAAAAACAAGGCAGGAGGCAAATAGCAGTCAACAACAGCTACTGAATTGATAAGTAAAATGTGGCATATTTATAATAAAATAGTATTCAATTGTAAAGTGAGTTAAGGACACACAGTAGTACCATACAGACAAACCTTGAAAGCATTACACAAGTGAAAGAAAGCCGGACAGTGGTGGCGCACGCCTTTAATCCCAGCACTTGGGAGGCAGAGGCAGGTGGATCTCTGTGATCCACCTGGTCTACAGAGCTAGTTCCAGGACAGGCTCCAAAGCCACAGAGAAACCCTGTCTCGGAAAAAAAAAAAAAAAAAAAAAGTGAAAGAAACCAGACACAAAATGCTTATTTATTGTATGACTCATGGCATGAACTATCTAGACTAAACGGAAAACAAAATATTACAGGCATGCATCTGTAACCCCAGAACTGGGGACGGGTCTGAAGCAGGAGGGTCTCGAGTTTGGGCAACTTAACATGACCATGTCTCAAAAACAACATGAGGATGAGACAGGGCAATAGGAAATGAAAAGGACTGAAATTCACTACATACATGTATGAAAATATCAAATAATAAAATGTAAGCAAATAAAATTAAAATATTGGAATGGATTTACTCAGTGTCAAGGAACTTGCCTAACATGCATGAGACCCTGAGTCCAATCCCCAGCATTGGAAAAAAAAATGGTAAAATTAGACAAAGTAGGAACACTACCAAAAAAAATCACACCTTTTTGGAGGGTAAATTCTAGCTCAATAAAACTGATTTTGAGAAGTGAACATGGTAGTACATGCATGTAATCCTAGCACTCTGCAGGCTGACCCAGGTAGATCTGCATTCAAGGCCAGTCTTAGCTGTACATTAAGACCCAGTCTCAAAATAACAAATGTGGCCCAGCAGGTAAAGGCAGTGGCTGCTAAGCCTATAGCTTTCCCCAGGACCCAAGAAGGAGAGAACTGAGTTCTACAAGGTGTTTTCTCACCTGCACACATGCACTCAAGTGCCCCACCTACATAAGCTTGCATTCACATATGCAACACACACACAATAAATAAATAAATGTAAAAAGGTTTAAAGACTGTCCTTTTTGTCTTTATTAATTTATTTATATGATTTTTTTTGTTAAAGACCAGAACCCAAGACCTTAAGCATACTAGCTAACATTCCACCATGACCACTGAGCTGTACCTAGATCCCTAGCATCTGGGAGGTAGAGACCGAAGGACCAGGGGATTGAGGTTATCTCCAGCTAACAGAGTATCTACAGGCTAGCCTGGGTTATAGAAAGTCATAAGAAGGTATTTAGGCACTAGCAGACTTCAGGTAGGAGTAGGAAGGGAAGAAAGTGGAGGGGCAGGGAAAGGGAGGTAAGGGCAAAAGTATGAGACCTTGCCTAGCCGCAGGAAGTACTGACGTCAGTCTCTAATACCGCAAACAAACAAAAACAGCAGTAACAGTAAGAAACACTCCTCATATCAACTATATTATATCCTTGGCTCATGATGCTAGTGACTGGAGGGTCCACACAGCATGGTGCCTGCATCCTAGTGAGGATCCTCTTGCCTCAGCTTCTCGAGTGATGGGGATTTACCCTGATGTGTGCCTGCTCTTAATAACAACCTGCTCTTGCAAGAGCTGAGTCTCGCCGGGTGGTGGTGGCGCACGCCTTTAATCGCAGCTCTCGGGAGGCAGAGGCAGGTGGATCTTTGTAAATTCGAATTCGAGGCCAGCTAGTACCAGGACAGGCTCCAAAGCTGCAGAGAAACCCTGTCTCAAAAAAACAAAAACAAAAACAAAAACAAAGAGAGAGAGAGAGAGAGAGAGAGAGAGAGAGAGAGAGAGAGAGCTGAGTCTCTCCCCAAATCAACGTTAGTCTCTTTCAAAGATAGTCACAAACTAACCATCACTCAGTAAGCTCCCTATGTCTAAGTTTCTTCTATACCTCACATGGGGTACCACAGCTCCAGCTGTGAGCCTTTGGATGACACTCGAATCATTTCCAGATCATTGTTTCCCCAGCCACATATCATGTTTTCCTGGCAAGAGTCTTCTTTTGCTTTCACTTCATTTTTGTCAATAATGGAAATAAAAATAAGCATAACTTCTATTAGCCTATATAAGAAAATTTGGAGCTGGGAGGTGGTGGTGCATGCCTTTAATCTCAGCACTCGAGAGGCAGAGGTGGGTGGATTTCTGTGAGTACGAGGCCAGCCTAGTCTACAGAGCAAGTTCCAGAACAGACTCCAAAGCTACAGAGAAACCCTGTCTCGAAAAACAAAACACCAAAAATACCAAAAAAGAAAGAAAGAAAGAAAGAAAGAAAGAAAGAAAGAAAGAAAGGAGGAATGAAAGAAAGGAGGAATGAAAGAAAGAAAAAGAAAAGAAAAAGAAAATTTGAGGGGCTGGAGAGATAGTTCACCAGTTAAGAGGACTCACCGAAGACCCAGGTTTGATTTTCAGCACCCACATGAAAGCTTACCCCCATCTGTAACTCCAGTCCTAGGAGATCTGATGACATCTTCTGACCTTTACAGGCACCAGGCATACAAGGGGTTCACAATTAAGCATGCAGACAAAATACCCCCACACAGAAATAATTAAATACATAAAATTGACAAAGGAAATGTGGAATAAGCAAATGATATTTAACTAATTTCTCTAATGGAAACCAGCCACTGTTTAGAGGACATCTATGATATCATGAGAAATACGTATTTGGTTTTTGTCCCCAACTCCTGGCCCAGTGCCCTAAATCCCTTGGAATTTACTGAATAAATAGGAGCATCTTTTGTTAGTTATAAGTATTCATAAAGTGCATTTTCAACCATACATGAGTTTGTATAAGGAATATATGAGGGTTTTGGGAGATGGCTCAGTGTCTAGGAGCCTTTGGTGATCTTCCAAAGGGCTTGAGTTGAGTTTGGTACCAGCACCCATAGTGGGCAGCTCACAACTAACTGTAGCTCCAGTTCTGAGGCATCAGCATCTTCTTCTGACCTCCATAGGCACCCCCTGCTCACACACACATGTGGCACACACACACAAATCTCATAAATAAAATAATTAAAATTTAAAATTAACCTTATCATAGGTTTACAAATACATATATAAGAGCTAGGAATGGTGGTACACAACTTTAATTTCATCATTTGAGAGGTAAAGGCAGGTAGATCTCTCTGAATTTGAGGGTAGTTTGATCTTTATAGCAATTTCCAGGCCAGCCAGGGCTATTTAGTGAGGGAGGCCTCATCTAATAACAAGAGGAATCAACACAATGGGTTAGTAGGCAAAGGCCTTGCTCTGGTGTCCAACCTGAGCTCTTTGTTCCTGGAACCCACATGGTAGGGTGAGCCCCTGAGTGTTATTCTCTGACCTCCTTGTGTTTCCAATGATATTCCTGGATAAATTCACACACATACTTTCAAGAAGTATATAAAGTTAGAAAACAATAATATATGATGTATATAAGTTATAACACATAATAACATATTAATAGAATAATATATGTGTTAGGGTCCACGAGAAGTCCCATAAAAGACCACCAGTCACATATGCAATCAGCAAGAACATTATTTAAAATATCCAGCACTCTAGGGTCTAACCACCCTTCAAAGTGGCCAATGGAGATTCTGAGAGAAACTTACAGGCTCCTTTTAAGCAACATTAGGGGAATTCCAGGGAGGGGAGGTTAGTCTTGGGCCTGATTGGTGGGGTTAAACACAAAGTTTACAGGTTGCTATAGGATTGGTTGGTGGCTTAGTGGTTAGGATCTTCCCAGCAGCACGGGGTGGTGGTGGGGAAGCTAACTTTAGCTGTCTCAAACTTGCATAAGGCTGAAGGGCACTTACTGATTGGTTGTCCCTGAGTTATGATCCTTCTAAGAACTGCTTGTTCATTTCCAGTAAAATGAAACTGAGGTTTGGTCCCTGGCAGGGCTATTAGGAGTCTGTCATGGTGTTGGTTTGGCTCCTTGGCTTTCTCATTATGATATAAACAGCATAATCCAACGTGTGACCAGAATGCTCTTGGTAGAGCCCTAGATAGCTTCTGGATGGGCACCAGAAAGACCAAGTCACCATGAATGGGCTGGAATTTCCAGCTCACTTCATTCTCCTCAAGGAACAGGAAAGGGGCTAGAGGTTGCCTTTATTACCAATGATTTAGTAAATCCTAAACAACAAGGTTCATAGAATCTAGGTTAATGAACACAGTAAGTGGCAGCCATAGGAGTGTGGGAGCTGGGAGGGAGTTTCTCCCTTTACCTCTTCCTTTGCATTTGTTCTACTTGTTTAAGAGATTTTACTTTTATTTTTTGAAACAGGAGTCTCATACTATAGACCTGGCTGACCTGGAACAAACAATAAAAATTACTATTGGTCATAAATTTATTCCAGTGGAGTGAGAGATATTGCCCAGTAGCATAACACTAGCCTGTCAGTTTTGTTTATTTCATATAAATCTGTAGGGCTTTTTCCCCCTCCTCTGAATTGCTTATAACACCTTACTGGTTTCCTCATTAATAACTTATTAAATCTTAAATTTAAAAATCTGCAGGAAAGCAAGGTGTGATGAATCATAAAACCATTTCAGAAGACTGAAATGGGAGAATCACCAGCTACTGGATGCTAGCCTGCAAGAGTGAGTTCAAGGCCAGCATGGACTAGAAAATGAAACCCTGTCTCAAAATGAATAAACATACCAACAGCAATGAAACAGACTTATTTCTACTTTCATTACCTCATTTATGAGTTCTTTCCATAAATCTGACTGTACACTCTAACTGTAGACATCATCTAACAAGGGCACTGGGGATCTAAGAGAGAAAAGCTGTAATCCGTCTTCACCTAGTCCAGTGGGACAGAATAATTATGAAAGTGATCGGAAGGAACAGGAGCAGCATTTTGACACTGACTATTCAGGATGTTCTTGTAGATCAAAGGAAGGATGGGGAAGTGGTTGGAGAATGTCTTAGTTATTGTTCTACTGCTGTGATTAAATGCCACGACCAAGGCAACTTAATTGAGGGCTTGCTTTACTGTTTCAGAAGGTTAGTTTATGATCATCAGGGCACAGAGCGTGGTGACAGGCAGGTAGGTATGGTGTTGAGAGCTGTGTCTGAGAGCTCACATCTGATCTGCAAATTGCAGAGAGTGAGACTAGGCCTGGCTTGAGCTTTTGAAACCTTAAGCCCACCCCAGTGATACACCTTCTCCAACAAGGCCACACCTCCTAATCCTTCCCAAACAGGTTCACTAACTGGGGACAGAGTATCAAAATATATGAGCCTAGCCGGGCGATGGTGGCGTACACCTTTAATACCAGCACTCGGGAGGCAGAGGCAGGTGGATCTCTGTGAGTTCGAGACCAGCCTGGTCTACAGAGCTAGTTCCAGGAGAGGCTCCAAAGCCACAGAGAAACCCTGTCTCGAAAAACCAATATATATATATATATATATATATATATATATATATATATGAGCCTATGGGAGGGGGGGTCATCTCATTCAAACCACCACAGGGAGGGATTATAGGTCAGATGTGATAAATGGGAGAAAGGTTTATGGATGGAAGAGTTAGAAGGAGGCAGAGGACATCCATATGGACATCTGAGAGAAGAGAAACATTGGTTCACATTAGAAATTATGGCTAGGGGCTGGAGAGATGGCTCAGTGGTTAAGAGCACTGACTGCTCTTCCAAAGGACCTGGGTTCAATACCCAGCACCCACATGGCAGCTCACAACTGTCTGTAACTACAAGATCTGACACCCTCACACAGACATACATGCAGGCAAAACACCAAGGCACACAAAATAAAAATAAATAAATTGGCCGGGCGGTGGTGGCACACGCCTTTAATCCCAGCACTCAGGAGGCAGAGGCAGGCGGATCTCTGTGAGTTCGAGACCAGCCTGGTCTACAAGAGCTAGTTCCAGGACAGGAACCAAAAGCTACGGAGAAACCCTGTCTCGAATAATCCAAAAAATAAATAAATAAATAAATAAATAAATAAATAAATAAATAAACAAACAAATAAATAAATAAATTATTAAAAGAAAAGAAATCATGGCTAAAATATAGAGTTTAGTGGGGGCATATGGTCAAAGAGTTGTGAAGCTCTCCATAGATAGGATGGAGATATGGGAGCCACTGAAGTGTTTAAGGAAGAGAGACAAAGCACTGGCTGTCCATTTCCTAAAGCTCTGTGGGGTGTGTGAAGAATGGGCTAGAGATGACTGGCTGGTAGCAGGGACACTTGCCATAATTTAGGTGGCAATGGTGGCAGTAGAGTCAGAAACAAGGGATGGACTTAAGGAGTGTGTGTGTGTGTGAGAGAGAAAGAGACAGAGACAGAGAGAGAGAGAGAATATCTAAACTAAAACTACTTGGTGATTGTGGACACCTGTGGAAGTAAAAGCCAAAGAACGAACAGAACTTGCAGAACTTAGTCGTATTTGTAACCACCATGTCCTTGTTTCTAGGCTTGATATCCAGCAGGCAGATTTTGGCCTGGTTGTTTACTGGAACTCTGTGGACCAGGCTGGATTTAAATTCACCTGCCTCTGCCTTCTGAGTGCAGGGATTAGAGACTAGCACCACTGTCTTTACATGACTGGTCTTTGGAACCTGTCCTGGAACTCTTTTTTTTTTTTTTTGGCTTTTCGAGACAGCGTTTCTCTGTGGTTTTTTTGGAGCCTGTCCTGGAACTAGCTCTTGTAGACCAGGCTGGTCTCGAACTCACAAAGATCCGCCTGCCTCTGCCTCCCAAGTGCTGGGATTAAAGGCGTGCGCCACCACCGCCCGGCTTGGAACTAACTCTTGTAGACAAGCTGGCCTTGAACTCACAGAGATCCTCCTGGCTCTCCCGGGATTAAAGGCATTCTCTACCACCGACTGGTTTGAACTCAGATTTTAGCAAAATCAACTGCTCAAGTGTGGTACTTTGGACAGCCAATAGCAGCCCCTCAGTCATTGGCTAGCATTGAATTCTCAGAAATCCTCCTGCTTCAGACCCAGATTTTATTTTAGTCTATTCTACCTTATCTCATTCTACTTGAACATGAACTCTGTTATAGCAGACTTCTTGTCTGCTTTGCTCACCACTAAATCTTATTATTTGGAAAGAGCCTGGCAATTAGAGCCTGGCAATAAAAAGGCCGTGTGTCTCTTGCCAATTTTCCTCCTATTCTAAGTCCCAGCCATAGCAAATAGGTTCTAGTGCTCCAAATATGCCCAATAGCTTTCCTGGAGCTGTTTTCGTGGAGCAGAGTTCCTTTTATATCTAGTCTTTGCTAACCTTACTTTCTCCTAACACTTTGTTTTCATATTGTTACCATGTCTGTTTCCCCATTGGAAGAAAACAAGCTGAGAACATCATGTGTCCCAAACACCTAGCCAAGAGAGATAGCAGGCACTTAGTAAATGTTTATTGGGATCACTTGGGAAGCGGTTAGAACTACGGAAGTTTTGGCCCCTCACCCAGATCAACTGAATCAGAATCTGTATTGCGCAAAGTCTCCAGGCAGTTCATTTTCACATTAAACTTATAGGAACACTACTTTAGTGATGAGACACAGCCTAAATCATAGAGGCTTGTAGGAACCCACAAGGGAAGACAGATGTGCTGAATAAAAGGGCGTGGCACCAGACCCTAGGCAAACCTGGTTGTAAACAATACTTAATAAGCATGCGGAGGGTGCTGGAGAGATGGCTCAGTGGTTAAGAGCATTGCCTGCTCTTCCAAAGGTCCTGAGTTCAATTCCCAGCAACCACATGGTGGCTCACAACCATCTGTAATGAGGTCTGGTGCCCTCTACTGGCCTGCAGGCATACACACAGACAGAATATTGTATACATAATAAATAAATAAATAAATAAATAAATAAATAAATAAATAAATATTTAAAAAATATATAAATCTAAAAAAAAAAAGCATGCGGAGCTTGCCTGTTGTTCCTGCACTTGGGAAGTAGAGACAGGATTGGGAATTCAAGATCACCTTCAGTTACATAGCAAATTTGAGGCTATCCTGTGCTCTGTGAGACCCTGTGTTAAAAAACAACACAAAAAGAGCGAGGAAAGGAGCAAGAGGAAAGAAAGAAAGGAGGGAGGGAGAAAGGGAGGGAGGGAGGGAGGGAGGGAGGGAGGGAGGGAGGGAGAGAAGAGGAAGAAAAAGAAAATAAAAAGGAGAAGGAGGAGAAGGTGATGATGATTGTAGGGTCTGGTCACAAAAGTCTGTAATACCAGCTTCTCAGAAATCTGAGGTAACAAGATCACAAGTTCAAGGCCTTCCAGGGCCAAGAGTAAGATTGAGGCCAGCCTGGATTACTTAGTGAAACTTTGTATCAAAACAAACAAATAAAAAGTAAAAAGAAAGCTGGGGATACAGTTTAGTGGTAGATTTTTCTGTTTAATGTGCATAGGACTCTAAGTTCAGTCTCCATAACACACACAGACACACATACCCACACACACACAGAGGAGATTGTAAAAGTAGGAAATGTGAAAGGCCTGCTACAAATTAGATGCTTAATAAATCACAGTATCGTTTTCCTTTGGAAGACTCTAAGCCTAGAAGCCGGAGCATCTGGATTCTAGATCTGGTGTTACAAAGCCATAGTAGAGGAGAACTTCTAGATTCCATGAATTTTAGCAGCTTAGTGGGGATCTATATCTCTATGTTTCTATGCTGAACCTTGGCTATCTTTTAGATTTGTAAATTTTTCTATGAAGTTACATGAGGCCATTTGCATGCAAATGTATACTTTGAACATATTTCCCTCCATAAGGAACTCCCTTCCCTTTGTGCTCTCTTGCCTACATTAGCACTTCATCCTGGTTTTGTTTCTGTTCTCATGTCACCTGAACATATATGACTTTATGAATCTCTAGTCTAGGATCCATTAATGAGAGGAAATACATCACATGCCTGGCTTTTGGAGACTGTTAATTTGTCTCCGTTCTTCCTGCAAATGCCGGAGCCAATTCTTCGTGTCTAGAAAACTTCATTGTGTATGTGCGTAAACCCCATTTTCTTTTCCACTCCTCTGTTAGTGGACAACTAGGTTGTAGTAGACAGTGCTGCAATAGGAACGGTGTGCAAGAATCTCTGTGATACGTTGACTTGGAGCCCTCTGGGTACATTCGAAGGTGTGGCAAAGCTGGGTCCTTTGGCAGGTCTGTTTTTAAGCGAGTTTGTTTGTTTGTGTTTTATTTGGAAAGGTCTCCTAAAATTCACAGATGACAACCTTTGACTTCTGCTAGTCTTGCTGAAAGCTCCTACGGGATGGGATTATAGACATGCAGCCCCATGTCCACTTTGTGAGGTGCTGGAGATGGAACCTAGGGCCTCGTGTATTGGTAGGCAAGCACTCTGGCAACTGAACTACATCCAGCTTTACTTTTTTTTTTTTTTGGTTTTTTGAGACAGGGTTTCTCTGTGGTTTTGGAGCCTGTCCTGGAACTAGCTCTTGTAGACCAGGCTGGTCTCGAACTCACAGAGATCCGCCTGCCTCTGCCTCCCAAGTGCTGGGATTAAAGGCTTGCGCCACCACCGCCTGGCTATCCAGCTTTACTTTTAATTTTTTGAGACACCTCCATATTGATTTCCACAGTGGATGAACTAATTTAACCCCCATCAGCAATGTATAAGAGCACCTTTTTTTTGCCCATTTCCCTGTTAGCATCTTTCTTTATTGGTTGCTGGTTGCCTAGAAGTCACTGTGAAGCCTAGGAAGGGCTGGCATTAGAAAGAGTGAGCCACTGTACCCAGCAGCCTTGTGTTTTCAACCTAAATTAAATACACGAGGGATTTTCCAAATACTGATATTTATTTGGGAATAGCATTACAATTGAAATAGCAGAGCCTTACAATGGGAATACACATGCTTTAAACTGTATCTGTATTCAAGGTGATGGGGACATGTCCGCTCTCCTCTCTTTGTAGATGAAGGCTGCTTGTTTGTTCCCGGCTGTTCAGACCTGAAATAAATCACACAGAAACTATATTATTTAAAACACTGCTTGGCTAATAGCTTAAGCTTATTGCTAGCTAGCTCTTATATCTTAAATTAATGCATTTCTATTAATCTGTGTATTGCCATGTGGTCGTGGCTTAGGCATCTGTCTCCTGCTGTGGTTACATGGCTTCTCACTGACTCCACTTACTTTCTCCCAGCATTCAGTTTAGTTTCTCTGCCTAGCTCTATTCTGTACTACACAGGCCAAAGAAGCTTCCTTATTCATTAATCAATAAAAGCAATACAGGGCTGGAGAGATGGCTCAGTGGTTTAAGAGCATTGCCTGCTCTTCCAAAGGTCCTGAGTTCAATCCCCAGCAACCATATGGTGGCTCACAACCATCTGTAGTGAGGTCTGGTGCCCTCTTCTGGCCTTCAGACATACATGGAAGGAATGCTGTATACATAATAAATAAATAAATATTTAAAACAAAAAAAATAAAAGCAATACATACACAGAAGGACTTCCTACATCATCTCTCCCTCTCTTTACTTTCTGCACCCTGCCTCCAGTTTGTTTTGTTTGTTTATTTGTTTGTTTATTATTTGTGACAAAGTCTTGTTCTGTCGCCCTTCCCCACAGGGCTGGCCTAGAATTTACTGCAACCCTTCTGCCTCAGCTTCAAAATGCTGAGGTTACAAGCATGTGTTATCACACCTAGATAAATGGGTTGCTTTGAAAGACAAAAATGGAGAAGATCACATTGTGTATATTGAAACAACAATCCTTGGTCACAGTGACTAATAAAAAGAGTTGCATCTTGCCGGGCAATGGTGGCGCACGCCTTTAATCCCAGCACTCGGGAGGCAGAGGCAGGCGGATCTCTGTGAGTTCGAGACCAGCCTGGTCTACAAGAGCTAGTTCCAGGACAGGCTCCAAAGCCACAGAGAAACCCTTTCTCAAAAAACCAAAAAAAAAAAAAAAAAAAAAGAATTGCATCTTAATACCAACACTGGTGAGGCAGAGGCAGGACTATTTCTATTTGTTCAGTACACCCTGCTCTACATCTCAAGTTACAAGCCTGTTAGGGCTGCATAAAGAACCCCATTTCAGGGCGAGGTATGGTGTCAGTCCCAAGTTGAGCCAGCAGTTTCTGGGCATAAGTACTTTTTGTCTAGGGTTCTAGCAGTCTTGTGACACATAAATATTCTCAGGAAAAATATAAGAATTTTCTATTCATAATGTTCTAGATAGTTGCTTGCTGGTTTGTTTTCTTCTCTTTTTTAAATTAATTTATTTATTATGTATACAATGTTCTGTCTGCATGTATGCCTTCCCGCCAGAAGAGGGCAGCAGATCTCATAGATGGTTGTGAGCCACCATGTGGTTGCTGGGAATTGAACTCAGGACCTCTGGAAGAGCAGCCAGTGCTCTTAACCTCTGAGCCATCTCTCCAGGCCCTGGTTTCTTCTTTTTTGTGAAGACTGATACAAGCAACTTCATCCTTATCTTGTCATCTTTCACATTATTTTGGTTTGTTCATTTGTTTTTGTTTTGAGACACGGCTCATATAGAGCAGGCTGGCCCTGAATTCACTGTATAGCTGAGGATGACCTTAAATTCCCGATCCTGCTGCTTTTCCCCCCTCCCCCAAGTGCTGGGAATCCAGGTGTGCACCACCCGACCTGGTTTCATATTCCCTTGATTATATCAACCAAGGGTTATAGCTAGACTGAAGATGGAGTCTTTTGAGTTCAATTCTGTTTTTATGAGTGTTCAACGGCAAAATTACAACAGCAATTGCTAGTTTCCTCCACAGCAGCAGCCTGCCTCTGTTGCCAAAGCATCATCACCTGTCGCTGGGTGCCTTCGCACTGTCAGCTGTGCGGCATGTGCACAGCTCCCTCTTTTGTCTTTCTTGACTCTTACACCTCTCTTGCCTCCTTTCCTCTCTGGCCTCTTGCCCCTCTCTTACCCTTCTTTCTCTTCTCTTGCCTGTCTTCTTCTTTTTGTCTATCTGTCTCCTGCCTCTCTCATGTCCCGTCTCCACCATGGCCTTTCACTCTTTAACTCTTCCCCTCCCCTAGTAAATATCCGCACTAACTCTGTTGCTCGTGGTATGTTTGCTTAGTGGCATACTTTGGCAGGTCCTTCCGCAAGATACCCACTTAGACTTTTTTTTTTAAAGATTTATTTATTGATTTATTTATTTATACAGTATCCTGCCTGTAGGCCAGAAGAGGGCACCAGATCTCTCATTATAGGTGGTTGTGAGCCACCATGTGGTTGCTGGGAATTGAACTCTGAACCTCTGGAAGAGCAGTCAGTGCTCTTAACCGCTGAGCCATCATTCCAGTCTGACTTTTTATTTTTTAAATCCTTTCAACAATGCTCTCCCCTGCTTGTCTGACAGTGGTTTCTAATCCTATGTGAATGTTCTTTGAAAACAAACGATATTGAAGAAAGGTAGAAAAACAACAACAAAAATTAGGAACACACGAAGAAAAAGAAATCTCTCACCTTGAGATCTAGTTTGTCTTTCTGTTGTCTTAAGAGTCAAGAAATTCCAACAAAGCATCCTAGCACTGGAGAGGCAGTGGCAGGTGTGTCATTCTGAGTTCAAGCTCAGCCTGATATATATATATATATATATATATATATATATATATATATATATGTGAGTGTGTGTGTGTGTGTGTATCCATATATATGTGTGATATGTGTATATATATATAGTGAGTTCCAGGACAGCCAGATCTTACATAGAGACAGTCTGTCTCAAAACAAAAGAAACCAACAAAAAAGAGAAAGAAAAGAAATTTCAACACAATCAATAAAGGCAAATTTGTCTACATAGATAATTGTGTTTTCCTAAAGACAACTTGAACAAAAACACAGCCAACCCAGGTTATTCTGGACCTGGACACTTATTTTAACACTCTTCTCTCATCCCTACATCTAAAAAATGCCCTTTAGGGGCAGTGAAATGGTTCAGAGGGTAAGAACGCACCTGTGGCCAAGTTCAAAGACATGAGTTTAATCCCCAGGATGCACAAGATGGCAGGAAAGAATCAACTCTGGCCTCTGCTTGCAGTTCAGGGGAGTAAACCCACAGCCTCCTTCACACTAGATGTTATAATTTACTGTGCAAGGTGGAACCTTTAGAGGGTCCCATGGCAGGTGAAACACAAATACTGTAATGGTTTGTCCTGTCCCTTTAAGAGACAAGCCCCACCCACCCCCTTCTACTCTTCCTCTTCCTTCCACCTCCAGCCTGAGTTCCTTGCCCCCCCCTTAAGAAGTAGCTTCTCTTCTCCTATCCCCTCTTTCCTCTCTCCTCTCTCTCTCTCTCTCTCTCTCTCTCTCTCTCTCTTTCTCTCTCTCTGCCTCTCTCTGCTCTTCCCCCTGCTCCCCTTTCCCCTCCATAACCCACTAAATAAATACCCACAGTCTCTGCCTGGCGTCTGTCAGTCTCTCACCTGCCATGGCTCCTGGTGGGACCGACTGCCCCACTAACATGCCAAGGTCTCTCACCTGCTACCTCCCACCTGCCTGGGACCCACAGAGACCTCAGGTGGCAGGACCTGGCTGCCTGTTTTGGCCTGCTGCCGCCCCTCAGGAAATGGTGCCATTTTATCTAAACCATTATATTGGTGTTCATGATTTGGCCAGGTTCTCACCACACTCCCTCCAGCCCACAGGTCGGTCAGCTGGGGACACGTGGAACCCTGGGCTCAGGAACTGGGTTTCTTTACAACAGCCCCACATTCTATCTGCCTCTACACACACCAGCAGCTTCAGTGATGAGTTTTCCTTTTCCAGTCAGCTAAACCATTTCTCTGAACCTGAGGAATTGATTGTTGAGCTTCAGGAAATCCTATGGTGTTCCTAGAAACAGGGGGAAAGCCCCAACCACAGCCTTCACAGCTACTGTTGAGCCCTTTGCTGACATTCATCTCTGGCTACTTCCCATAGCTAAAATCGTAACCAGACTAACCACAATAGTCCTCTGGCACTGGCACTGCATACACTGTGCCGTGCATTAGATTTGGGACCTGGGGTCCCTCGGATTTTTCTTTCTCTTTTCTTTTTTTTTTTTTTTTAAGATTAATTTATTATGTATACAACATTCTGCCTCCATGTATGCCCGCACGCCAGAGGAGGGCGCCAGATCTCATTACAGATGGTTGTGAGCCACCATGTGGTTGCTGGGAATTGAACTCAGGACCTCTGGAAGAGCAGTCAGTGCTCTTAACCACTGAGCCATCTCTCCAGCCCTTTCTCTTCTTTTCGACCATTCATAAATGGTCCCCGCCATGAGAGACTACTTGGAGCAGCCTCTAGTCTCTCTGTCTTCCAAGTCGCCCAGACTGGGGCCAGTGAGACTTCATCAACATCCGAACTGTAGAGAAAAGACCTTTTACTATAGGCTGTGTGGTGTCGCTGTTCTCTAGCCACTGGCTTTCCAATCACCTGGACTGGGGCCAGCTGGCTTCATTAACACTCCACCTGTAGAGAGATATTCTTCTACAGGACTTGGGGTGTTCGTTTGCTGTTTTCACAGATTTTCTCATTTCCAGGTATGGACTATAAACCCTCAAACTATCAGCCACCCACCTGCGAATGCTCTGCCAGTGTCCCACTGGCTCCGCTTTTCCTCATACTATCCCTGCCACGGCTACTGCTGGTCCCGTGGAAACCGACAAGATTAGTCAGATCCACAAGGCAGCTGTTTTCAATTCCAACCTTTGCTGCCCACCGTGGCTTGCGGTGCAGTGGCTCGGCAACAGGGCAGAACACACCTCTAGGTCTCTCTTGTTATTATATTTTAAACTCCTGTGGCTAAAAACTATGCCTTCTCCATATAACATATGACCACCGCCATTTTGACTGAGGTCAGGCAACCTTACCACCATCTTAATTGAAAGCCACGTAGGTGACCAAGTCCTACCATCTTTACTGAGGTGTTCCCTGTCTGGTCCCCCACTGCTGACTCTGTTGCATGTGCGTTTTGTGCAGTGGCATGCCTTTGGTAGGACACACCAAGAGCATCTACTTTTTCCAACTCCTGTTCACTGTGTGTGTGCATACATGTAACTTAAATGCACCTATGTTTAATGTTATAACTGCCCATTATATCTCATCTCAGACTAACAAAGCAATAAGCTTCCTGTTTTAAACTGTCATGTACTTTTAACTTTCTTACAAAAATACAGTATATTTAATCCAACCCTGCTTTAAAATATATTAAACTGTTCTCCACTATTGTCAGTTCTACTGTCAAGCTTTATTGCAAACAGTTTTTTCCTTCTTTGCTGTTCACAAGTAAAAATATCACCTGTTAAGTTGAGAGCCATGACAATCAAGCTCAGACCCAGCTCTCCAGGCAGATGCTATACTGTAGTTACACCTGATAAACAGCCCTCAACCACTCAGAGATCTGGGGAATATGACATTTAAATATTTAATTGTTAAAAAACTTTTCATAACAAAAGGAGACAGGTTGGCTCCTAACAGCAGCACTCTACTTCCTCCAAAGAAGACAGAAGACGGGCACAAAACAACGTCCATCCACAATTTACTTCAATTGCCAAGTACTGACCACTGGGCAAAACTGCCTTTCATCTAAACTGAAGATCTCTGGGCTGTGGACAGAATCTCTGGAACTGACAGCCTAGCTGCTCAGGTCAAGGTAGGCTTGTCTTCCTACAATTTCTTAGCCCATAGGATCTTCTGGAGCCTGGCAGTCCCTGAGCTAAACAGCAAAAGAAAAATACGACCCTCAGGGACCATGGAGAACCCCGAGGAGTAGCTCTAGGTGCCAACCAAGTAAGTTCTCTGTTATTTTTTAGTTAATAACTTAAGTAAAATTTTATCCTTCTCAAAGATCTCTGATGCAGCTTGACAGCTGAGAGGTTTTGTTAGTTTAAAAGGACAATCTCACCAAATTTCAGGAAAATACAAATACAAGTTATTAAGGTGTGTACCTGCCAGTTATAAAGGTGTGAGGACAAATACAAGTTATCAAATTTCTCTCTCATGTTGCCTTTCATAGTCTTAAAAATACTTTCATTATGCAAAAATATCTGTCACAGTCATTCTGATATAAATATGTTACTGTTTAAAACTTATGTTTTCACAAACCCCAAAAATTCTTGTGAGTTCCAGGGTTTCTCTGTGGTTTTGGAGCCTGTCCTGGAACTAGCTCTTGTAGACCAGGCTGGTCTCGAACTCACAGAGATCCGCCTGCCTCTGCCTCCCTAGTGCTGGGATTACAGGCGTGTGCCACCACCACCCGGCCCCTTGTCTTTGTCTTTTTTTAATCTTATTGTTATTATTTTTGAGACAGGGTTTCCCTGTGTTACAGTTCTAGCTGTCCTGGAACTAGCTCTTGAGGACCAGGCTTGCATTGAACTCACAGGGATTCACCTGCCTCTGCCTCCCACCCAAGTGCTGGGATTAAAGGCGTGTGCCACCACCACCTTGCTCTTTTCAAACTTTCAAGAACTCACATTCAAGGGCTGGAGAGATGGCTCAGAGGTTAAGAGCACTGCCTGCTCTTCCAAAGGTCCTGAGTTCAATTCCCAGCAACCACATAGTGGCTCACAACCATCTGTAGTGAGATCTGGTGCCCTCTTCTGGCATGCAGGCATACATGCTAGCAGAACACTGTGTATATAATAAATAAATCTTTAAAAAAAAAAAGAGAGAGAAAAAAAGAACTCACAGTCTGGAACTTACTGGAACCAGGCCGGCCTTGAACTCAGACACCCACCTGCCCCTACTGAGATTAAAGGTGTTTGTCACCACCCAACTTGTTTTTTTTTTGTTGTTGTTGTTTTCAATTAGATTTGATCTTGCTATATTATTCTAGCTGGAATTGAACCTCACCCTCCCCGTGCTAGAATTATCAAGCAAACAAGCAGCTGTCTGTGAAGTAGGGTTTTTTTTTTTTTGCTTGTTTGTTTGTTTGCTTGTTTTAGAAATAATAGAGTTTGGAGAAAGAGCTACTCTATAATTGATAATTACAAGACTCAGTTTATTATTAAACTACTTAAATTTCCTTATAATATGATTTCTAAGCATCGGCAGATGAATTGCTAGTTTTAATAAAAATAAAATCACTATAGTAATATCTTTTCTTTGTAGTTCTTGCTCATAAACAGTTGATGAGATTTACTCACAGAGGACAAAAGAAAAGTTCAAGAATGTACCTTCTTGGGCTGTCTCTGACCATGTTTCTGCTTGGGGACCCTTTCCTTCTACAGGATTGCCTCATCCAGTTTTAACAGGAGAGGAGTGTGGGGCCCAGGGCAGCCTGACCACATTTATGGAGACCAGGCGACACAGCTGCCGTGACAGGCTTCATAGAGGTTAGCTAAAAAGTAGGCCTGAGCTTCCGTTTACTGGCAGGAGGCACTGGGTTCTAGGAAAAACCTTAAAGTGATACCAACAGGGAGGTCCGTCGCCTAAAGGGACGTTCCTGACATTCCAAACATTAGATAAGATTAGAGGAGGTCACCAGATGTCCTTGAACTTATTCCCCTTTCGCCAAGACCCCTAGACAAATGTTAGCTAACTAGGGTCCTGTACCCTGGAAATCCCCTCACCTCAACCTCTCATGTGATAAAAACCATACCCTGACTGGGCTGGACACCCTCTGCTCTCAATTACTGCTTCGGACAGGACAGACAGAGTTCAAGCTCGAATTTGATTAAAGGTTCTTTGCTTTTGCCTATGGGATTTAGTCTCCATGGTGGTCTTTTGAGGGTCATCGTGATCTGGGCATAACAAGTGCCTAGGCTCACTGCAACTTGCTATACACCTTGGCTGGTTAATATCCATGGGAGGCCTGCCCTCTTTTGAAGAGGACGAGAAGTAGGAATGGATGGGGGAGGGGAGGAAGGTAGGAAGGTTTGGGAGCAGAGGAGGGAGGGGAAACTGCGGTCAGGATGTAAAAACAAGAAATTAAGTAAGTAAAAAATATCCCTTTTTAGACTGCAGAGATGACTCAGCGGTTAAGAGCACTGGGTTTGATTCTCAGGACCCACATGGCAGCTCACAACTGTCTGTAACTCTGGTTCCAGGGGATCTGACACCCTCATACTAATGCACATAAAATAAGATTAAATGCATTATTTAAAAAAGGATATCTTTTTTTAATTATGATTTTGTTTGTGTTTTTGAGACAGAGTCATTCTATGTAACCTATGCTGGCTGAGAACTATGTAGCCCAGGTTGGCCTCACTTTTGCCACAATCCTCCTGTTTGGGCCTTCAAGTTGCTGGGATCACAAGCATGCCCATACAGGTCTGGCTTTTGTTTATAACCTTCTTAGTGGTGGTGTAAATGGATAAAAAG
>JABTXL010006317.1:96878-140888 GCA_025134845.1 Neodon shergylaensis | reverse complement strand
TCCTTCCTTCCTTCCTTCCTTCCTTCCTTCCTTCCTTCCTTTCTTTTCTTTGTTTTGTTTTTGATTTTTTTTTTTTTTTGGTTTTTCGAGACAGGGTTTCTCTGTGGCTTTGGAGCCTGTCCTGGAACTAGCTCTGTAGACCAGGCTGGTCTCGAACTCACAGAGATCCGCCTGCCTCTGCCTCCCGAGTGCTGGGATTAAAGGCGTGCGCCACCATCGCCCGGCTGTTTTTGATTTTTTGAGACAGGGTTTCTCTGTAACAGTTCAGGCTATCCTAGAAAGCACTTTGTAGGCCAGGCTGGCCTTGAACTCACGGAGATCAGCTGCTCGCTTCTGGGATTAAAGGTGTGTACAACCACCACCGCCACTGAGCTCAGATTTGTTTTCACCAAAAAAGAGATTATTGCCTATGGCTGAATCAAACAAGAAGACAAAAGATCTCCTCATAAGAGTTTCCATGTGTGCCAGGTGATGGTGGTACACACCTTTAATCCCAGCACTTGGGAGACACAGGCAGGCAGATAATCTCTGTGAGTCTGAGGCCAGCCTGGTCTACAGAGGGAGTTCCAAGACAGACTTTCAAAGCTACACTGAGAAACCTTGTCTCAAAAAACAAAACAAAAAACCCAGAGAGTTGCACTGATCAGTCTTACAGACCTGGCAATGGTAATGCATACCTTTAATCCCACTAGCTGTGCTAGTTTGCCATAGAAACCAGGCGGTAGTGGTGCACGCCTTTAATCCTAGCACTAGAGAGGTATATAAGATGGAAGGAGATAACTCTCAGACACTCTGAGATTCCTGGAGGCAGGATCAACATTCTGGACTGAGATAGAGGTAAGAGCCTGTGGCTGGCTGCTTTGCTTTTCTGACCTTCAGGTTGAACTCCAGTGTCGGTCTCTAGGTTTTTATTAATTGTGCTACAAAGAATGTAAGCCAAGTAAGTTCCCTTTGGAGTTGCTTTTGGACATGGTGTTTTATTGTAGTAATAGCAACCTGACAGATGTAAGAGCCAAGAGGTTTGGGTATTTGTTTTGTCACTATGCTTGGCATTTGGGCTTCAGGTTCTTGCCACAGAAGAGGCGGCACTAAACAACTTATGATTTAAAATGATTTGCTTCTATAGGTGGCCCTGTCAGTAGCAACTCTAAGCAGAGGTAGAGCTAAAGGAAAATAGGAAGTGAAAAGAAAGAGTCATGGGAGAGGTTGGGAATAGGGAGAAAAAAGGCTTCTAGATGAGGCCACCTAGTTCAGAGAGTAAGCAAGTAGGCCACCCTAAATTATGCCACATTTCCATATTCTTTTGAGCAAAGAACACTTAAAAATGAAGCAAAACCAGCAGGAAAGGCTCTCTCTTGAACCGAGGACCTCAGACATACTAGTCAGATCTCTACCACTGAGCTACACTCAGGCCAAGAGGTGCTTTTATCTTTCCCTTTCCTTCTCCTAAGCAGGGAGTTGCTGCTGCTTTATAACCATAAGGAAAGTAACTTGAATAGGAAGGGTGTGAATTTAGCTTAATGATAAAGCACTTGTCCGGCACTATGTATATCCTGGCTAGATTTAAAAAAAAAAAAAGCTAATAGGCTGTATACAAAACAAACCTTTATTAAAAGTAGAGATTTTCCTTTAGCTTCCCCACGTCTCCACATTGCCTATCTTTGCACAGTATAGTATAAAAACATTTGGGTTGGATGGTGGTGACACACACCTTTAATCCCAGAACTCAGAGGGCAGAGGCAGGCGGATTTCTGTGAGTTTGAGGCCAGCCTGGTCTACAAGAGCTAATTCTAGAACAGGCACCAAAGCTACAGAGAAACCTTGTCTTGAAATAATCGAAAAAATCCATATCTATCTATCTATTTAATATTGAAAGATAGATATATTTATGAGTTCTGTTTCTCTAGAGAACCCTGACTAATACACATACCCAACACTCTTTCTTTTCCAGAGTTTCTGTGTCAGTCATTACTAACTCATTAGATAACTTGCATGCTTTTCTTATTTTACTTGTGATTTTTGGCTTAATTTCTTGGACTCAGAGAAGAACCCCCCAAAAGGTAAAACTGGCTTCCTCTACAGTTTCATGCCAAGAAACTGTGGAGCTAGGCTAGAATTAGACCAGTGGGGATGGATGTGGAAACAGTAATCTCTACTTGGCTTTTATCTTAGCCATATTTGCACTAAATACAGCTTTAGTGATTGATGGGCCATATTCTGAATCATTTTGATGTAAAGCTGGCACTGTTTAGTAATTTTTTTTTTTGAGATAAGCGCTCACATAGTCAAATTTGGCTTTCTGATCCCCCTGCCTCCAACTCCCAAGTGCTGAGATTGTACCACCAAGCCATGTATATACGGGCTGAGAACTGAACCCACGACTTTTTGCATGGTAAGCGATTGCTCTATTGAGTTATTTTGTTTCTCTGAGAAAGGGTCTTGTTCTATAGCTCTACCTAGCCTGGTACTTTACTGTAACCCAAGTTGGCCTCGAATTCGCAATAATTCTCCTCCTCATCTTTCCAAAAGCTGGGATTACATGCGTGCATCACCCCATCTGGTTTATTAGTCTTTAATTATAGAAAGCCTCCAAATTAATCAAGGTGACCCCTATCTTACTGTTTTCATCATTTGTTCTTAAACGATTTTAGAAAGACCAGCATTGTTACATAGGTAGATTGAGGAGGCTAGAGAACAGGACTGCTGATCAGTGAGAAGGGATTTGGTCTAGTGGAGGCAATAAGGCCTAGAAGCTTTGAGTTGTACCAGCAGAAGGAGCACAGAGGGACTCTCGGGTCCCGCCAACTACAATTCCCATGCGCCCTGGCCCCGCCCCTTCTGGATGGTCCCGCCCTACCTCTCTGGCCCCGCCCCCTCTCAGCGACCGGCTGGGTGCCCGCCCGACTTCCCAGCTGCCCCGTGCAGCCCGGGCATGCCCAGTGTGGGCGCAGCCCCGGCTCTGGGAGCGCCGGGGCGGAGCGGGCTGCCGGGCGCGGAGCAGGCGGATCGAGCCTCGGTGGGCGAGCGCCCGGGCCGGAGCCGCCGCGGCAGGGCTGCGGGGTAGGTGTGGGCCGCGGCAAACGGGGATTCGAGCCGCTTGCACGCCCGTCTCTGGGCGACAGGGCCCAGGGGGCAAGGGAGGGCTGGCAGGCCAGAGCTGGTCGGTGAGGTTCTGGCGGGGGCTGCGGCAAGGACCCCGGCCCCGAGGGCCCGGGACGTGAAGGGCGGCGAGGGCAGGCCCTGCGGCGCGCGGCACCCAGGCTCGCTCGCTCCCCAGGTGCGGTGGGGCTGTCTTTAGATCCCGTGACCCACGGTGAGCTTGTCTCTGGCTGGGGAGAAACACGGGTTCTCAGCCCAGTTACCCAGACGCTCCGGAAGAGAGGGGACCGAGCACTCCCGGGGCCCCAGGAGGCATTCTGCGGCCCCGTGATGAGTGAGGGTGTTACCTTCTCCCTACCTGGAGTGGGAAACGCCGGCTTCCTGCCTTCCGGGACTTGGGTTTGATGGCTTCGAAATGAAAGTGTGGGAGTATGTCTTTAAGTAGATGCTTAATCGCTTCTAAAGACGGACAAGAATTTAGTGGTCCGCAGCATTTCAAGGTTTAAGAAAGGTGATTTGTCCATGGGATGTTTGGGTTAAACAGAAATCCTCGTTGCAAAGCTTAAGCAAAGAAGAAGCCTGGACTGCGTTAGAACCCTGAAGTTCTGAAGTTTGCTCTAATTAGCTTTCACTCGCTGTTGGACAAAACCGTTTAACTTCTCCACCTGTAAAATATTGTGAACCAGAAGACGCATCTGGATTCCCTGTGTTGTAGGAACCCTTTGTCACTGGTGTGGTCTCAAATTGTGGCAGGTTATTTTTCTGCATCCCTCAGCAATTTGTTAAACAGGGTAATTCATACCAAATATTCTCTCCTGTAGGAAAGATGTTAGGCCCACAGTACAAAATTGAAATGGCCTGTCCTTCGGAGGTTCTATTTGGTCCGTAGGTCCTTCGGTTGCTTGCAGAAGCTGGGTGTTAATCTGCCAGGAGTCAAATAACACAGTGGTTCTGGGCTGGGATAGATAGACATGTTTGAAGCTCCCTGTCTGGTCTCAGAGAAAACTAGACCAAGTAACGAGTTTCTTCAGATCTCAGACCCGGTGCATTCTTTAATAGGATCACAGTCATACAGACTTTTCAGCTTTATTCTGTTGTACTCTATCCTCAAACCCTGTGAAGGATTTTACTACCCTTTATATAGCAAGTCATCAGCTAAGAGGGCATGTTTCTATGATAGTCTTCACACACTAGTGTCCTGCCCCTTATTAGACATTTACTATTCTGCCCACGGACTGCTCTCACCACAACTCTTTGCTAGAAGACATATGCGAGAAACTCTGAGGCTTTTTTTTTTAAAGGGAGGAGTGGGAGTAATAACAGATGTTTCTTAACTCTAGAAACTAGTCCAGGTAAGCACATTTAGCTAAGATTTGACCTAAGGGACACATGATGTGCATGGAGTTGTGCAGGTAACCTTCTGATTCTGCACTCCCTGTTCATCCAGTTCTGAGTGGCATTAGTCCAGTTGGGTCAGTGTAGTGCTACTTGATGAGGTGTCCAAAGGTCAAGGGAAGTACCCTTTATGTTTTGAAGACAAGTTGTAGACAGGCTGCCTGTGAAATTAGTGTATTAAGGTTGTTATCTGTTAAATTGGAGATGCTGGACTTGATTTAGTGAGACTTGAGAACGTTAAAATTCTAAATTACTTTTTTTTTTTTAATTTTTTTTGAGACAGGTTTCTCTTTGTAATAGTTTAGGCTGTCCTGGAACTTGCTTTGTAGACCAGGCTAACCTTGAATGCACTGAGATCCACCTGTCTCTACCTCCCAAGTGCTGGGATTAAAGGCATGTGCCACCACTGCCTGGCCAAATTCTTAACATTTTTACAAGTGGATTTTCCATTCACCTTAGAGTTCACTTTAAAGAAATCAAATGAGAGCAGTATTTTAAGATTATTTATAGTGTGAACGCTCTTGCCCTTTCAGCACTGGGGACTGCACTCAGAACTGCAGAGTTTCAGGTATGCTAGCCAGGCTCTCTACCCGTGAACTATATCCCCAACCTTTGGTTTTGTTTTTTTGAGACAAGATTTCATGAAGTTACTCAAGCTGACCTCGAATTCATCTTACGCAGACTTTGAACCCGTGAGCCTGCCTTAGCCAGCCAAGTAGCTGGGATTATAGGACTGCGCTATCAGGCCTGTCTCCGGTTTTTAAAATTTTTCTTTGGTGTTGGGAATTGAACATGCCATGCAAGTGCTCTATCACCGAGTTATACGGTTTGTTTCTTTTTCAACATTTATTTTGTGTTTGCGTGAACATGCATGTGTCCTGACGTGAGTGTACAGTGGAGTCAGGACAGCCCGTGTGGATCCTGGGGATTAAACTCACGCCTTCTGGAATGGCAGAAGGCTCCCTTAACTGCTTTCCACCTTCCTAGCCCTGAGTGAATTATATATATAAATTTATAAATTAACCCTGCCAGTTTCAAGATAGGGTCTCATGTACCTCAAACTTCCAATTTAGCAGAGAATGACCTTGAACTTCTGATTCTCTTGTCTCAGCTTCCCAAATGGGATCATAGCTATGTGCCGCCATACCCAATAACCCTTACTGTTCTAAAGACTACGAATGTGAACTTCATGAACTTTTTCTTGTGGGTGCTGGGGATTGAACCCCGGCTCTCGTACCGTTTACCTTCGAACCAAACCCTCCTCCCCCAAACCTTAGTCTAGTTTAAAATTCGTTGTTTCCTACATGATTATTAAAATACATGCACATACATGTAATTTAAAATTAAGCAAATTAATTGGTGCTGTAGGTCACTAGGTTACATCTCCAGGACTATGCTGGTGGTGAGGGATGAAGGTAGAAAACATAGAAAGACCTAATTAGAGGGCTTGGTAGTTTTCTATTATGTCTTAAACTTTCCGGTGTATTTGAGGAGTTTGTATGATTGAAGTGATCCTTCATGTGTTTTTTGTTTTTGTATTTTAGTATGTGTGTGTATTGTGTATTTGGGTGTCTGTGTAGGCCATAAAATTGTAATGAATCCCCTAGAGCTGAGTTCAGATGGTTGGCAGCGATCTGACAGAGGTGTTAGGATTTGATCTCTGGTCCTCTGAAAGAGCAGCAAGTGCTCTCAACTGCTGAGCTGTCTCTCCAGTCCCACATTCAAGTGTTTGAAAATATATAGTCAGCATAAAAATTCAAACATTATTACCGCCCATTTTCGGATCCTCATGTTTGAAGTGTTTAGGGGGAGCAGTTGGGGACATCAAGGCTCAGGGAGACCCCTTGTCCAGGAGCACATTTGCCTCCTCTTTAGTTACTAGGGAGGCTGAGGCAGGAGGATCTGTTGAGCCCAGGAGTGTGGGGCTTGCTGCGGCAACTTACCAAGACCTCATATTTCAAAAGAGTAAAATAAGAATCGTAAGTTTCTTCAGTTATAGTTATAGCTTCATAGTTCATTGTATTAGTGCTACAATCTATTACTCTTGCATTAGGGCTATTAGTATATGTAATCATTTTGTAGAAACAGATCATGACATATCATATTTTTTTCCATTTGTTTTCAGGCCTTCCATGATGAGAGATTTGGGGGTACTTCCCTCCCTGTGTAATTGACAGTCTGGGCAACAAAGAGATGGCTGACAGCGTCAAAACCTTTCTGCAGGACCTTGGCAGGGTGAGTATATTTTGTTTCATGGCATTTTTATTTTTGCTAAAGAACTAGAAAATTCTTTAGGTGTTTTATATTTTTATCATGCTTGTTGTGTCTTACACAGAATGTTAGTTTTCAGTGTAGTTAGTCTACATTGTTCAGTAAACAAGAGTTTTTCATATTTTTGGGAGTCTTGCTGACCTTGAACACCTGGTGGTGCTCTCTCCTCAGTATGCATAGTACTAGGAATGCAGGCATACACCATCCCACATATTTTTTTTACTTTGCTATGGAGCCCTGGCTGGTTTGAGTTCATTTAAGTTCTGTTTCTCCTTCCCAAATGCAGGGATTACCAGTGTAAGCCTGTGCCTATATCCAGTATTTTGTTTTTAATAAGCGAGAGAGATAAAGTGAATGTGTGTATGTACATGTCTGTCTGTCTGTTTCTGTGCATATAGTTGGAATTTTCTTTGGGCCACCAACCAGCTCTCAAATAAAATCACAGAGACTTACTATTCTGAATCTCAGCCTTAGCTTAGGTTTGTCCCACCGGCTCTTTTAATTTCATTTTGCCTCAGGACTTTTAAAAACCTTTCTTTCATTCTGTATATCCTACTTTCCTGCATCCTCCTGTCTTTCTGCCCTTGGTGTTTCCCTGTCATCTTTTTCTTTCTTCCCCAAGCCTAAATTTCTCCTCCTCCTCACTTGCTGTTGGCTGGTCAGCTTTTTATTAGACCAATCGGGTGCCTGGCCAGTCACGTGCCTTAGATAGGCAAGTTAAAACAGTAACTTTTTTTTTTGAGACAGTTTTTCTCAAGTTTTGGAGCCTGTCCTGGAACTCATTTGGTAGACCAGGGTGGCCTCAAAAACACAGATCCACCTGTCTCTGCCTCCCAAGTCCTGGGCTTAAAGGCATGTGCCACCACCACCTGGCCCATATCTTTACATAATTAAACAAACGCAACACACCTTTTCATAAACATTCTGCAGTGTGTGTGTGTGTGTGTGTTTGTGGTACATGCATGTGGGTGTGTAGGTACAGTCTCATTCTCATGTGGATAATGAAGCAGAACTTTAGGTGTCTTCCTCTCTCACCTATTGCTGTCAACCTTATTGCCTCGAGACAGGGTCTCTTACTCATCCTGAGTTGGCCTATTTGGCAAGCCTGGCTGGCCAGGAACTTCTCAGGATACAGCAGTCATGCCTAGCTTTTACAAGAAGGTATTGGGATTTGAACTCAGGTTCTTAGGCTTGTAGAGCAAACACTTTTAAGTACTGATTGATTCCCAGTCCTTTTATCCTGTATCCTATGAAGTTGGGAAACCTGTCTATTGAGTGCATTATCTAGTATTAGGTTTCTGGTTAGCTTGACTACAGAATCTTAAAAATTTGTTTTGAGAGAGGTTAGCCTTCACCTGGCTGAGTAGCCCTGGATGACCCTGAACTCCTGATTCACTTGCCTTGATGGAAAGTTCTGGGATTGCAAGTATGTGTTACCATGCTAGTTTGAGCCAGATATAGTAGCACATTTATAATTACAATAATCATTTGACTGAGGCAGGAGGATCAGGAGTTCTTGGCCATCTTAGGCAGTGTAGTGAGGCCCATCTCAAAAACACCTCCCTCTTTTAACTTCAAAAAAAAAAAAACACAGGTGTAGTGTGATTCCACTGACCTCAGCACTTGAGACAGCAAAGGACCAGAAGTGGTTCAAGTACAGACTTGGCTACATAGGGAGTTTGAGGCCAGCCTGGGCTACATGAGACCCTGTCTCAGAAAGAATGAAAAGAAACAGATTTTGATTTAATCCCAGCACTTGGGAGGCAGAGGCAGGCGGATCTCTGTGAGTTCGAGACCAGCCTGGTCTACAAGAGCTAGTTCCAGGACAGGCTCCAAAACCACAGAGAAACCCTGTCTCGAAAAAACAAAAAAAAAAAACACAAGCAGGCAAACAAAGAAAGACCATCTAGTTTAAGGGTGACGTTCTAACTGCCTATTTATCAAAATCAATTTAGAAATAATAACTCTGGGCTTATGAGATGACTCAGAGAGGAAAGTGCCCCCAAGTCACTCATCATGGAGGGCCTAGAAACAGATGGAGGAAAAAGACTTATGTAAACACATATTCCTTCATGATTTGTTTCTACAAAATGACTACACATTCTAGTAGCACTAACACAAACAGATAAAGGGGCTTGTGACCAAGCCTGACACCAAGTTCAGCCTCCAGGAGCTTCTTGGCATTCTGACTGCACAGCTGTGCTTTTATGTTTATTAGCTTTATTTAATGTGTGTGTGTTTGCACAGTGTATTGGTTTTCTCCTTGCTGTCAACTTGGTGGCAAGTACCTTTACTGCTGGACCATCTTACCGGCCTTTATGTTTTTTGAAGACGTGTTCTTACTCTGTATCCTAGACTGGGTTCAAATTTGTGGTGAGTATCTTGCCTCAGTCTCTCAAGTACCCTGGTGCTAGTCTTATAGGAATATGCCATCACACCTGGCTCTGTTATTTTTTGTTTGTTTGTTTGTTTGTTTGTTTTGTTTTTGTTGTTGTTGTTGTCTTTTTATGAAGTTGACTATCCTGGTGATGTTATTCTACTTTGGACATAAATCTGTTAGGGTTTTTAAATTTTAATATGTGTCTGTATTAAATTTTTAGCTTTAGTTGTATAATTTTTCTGTCTTTTAATAGTGGGGATTGAACCCAAGCCCTCTCCCATGATAGGCAAACACTCTGCTGACTCCCAGACTTTTCTTGCCTTTATTTTGAGGTAGAGTCTTACATTGTAAGCCCAGGCTGACCTAACTTGAGGCAGTTTTACTGCCCTCATCTCCCATGTTGCTGGGGTTATACTATATTTTCGAGCATTTCATCTGTCCAAAGATTAGTTCACTGAAGTTGTATGGTATGTGGTTGGTCGCAGGGATGGATAAGTAAATGCAGTTCTTTCAAGGGATGACAGGTAGTCCTGGTGTTTATAGCACCAGCAATAACTTGGAATTCTTCAGGTATGGTCAGCAGGGGCATTTGTCACTGTCTGTATGTTGGTTCTACACAAACTCAACAGCACCTCCCTCATGTATCCACCAAGGGTATTCTCTAGCCACACCACCATGATGCACCTGCTTTATGTGGCACTCTCTGCCTCCCTTTTCCTTCCTTCTCTTCTTTCTCTTCTTTTTAAACAGTAATTGTGTCTTTCTCCAAATTTAATTGGTGTTTAGAGCTAGTATAGGACTCAAGGAATACTGCAGCAATTTAATTGGTACTGAAAGGGAGTAGGGAAGACAATAACATGTTTTCATAGTACTGGTAAATGTAAAAGTGTTAAACTATTTAGTACTTATATAGTTCAAGATTGGTGTAGGCAGGAATTGTGGAAGGATGCTAAATTTGGGGGCAATCCATGGGCATGATATTTGCATGGCATCAGAAGTGTTTCCCTGATGTGAGAACCACAAAGATACACACACACACACACACACACACACACACACACACACACACCAGTTTGTTCAGAGTTGCCAGGGAGAACAGGCTCATGGAACTGGGGATTTTCAGAAGCAGGAAAATTTGAAAGACAGTTCTACCCTGTCTTGTTAAGTTCAGTAGTTGCTTTCCCTTGTGTCTTGCTTGTCCAGACTTAACATTGTGTTTACTGTCAGCAGTTGAGGCAAGGGCCAGTTTTATCAGGAAAACAGGCTCCATATAGAGGGCTTTTGATCATCATTCTCTCAGGAGTCATGTTTTAAATTATTGGAACATTTAAATGCCATATTCTGTAGGTCTTTGAAGTGTTTGAAGATTACCTATCTATGTGGAGTACATCTCTATGCATCTAGAAAACCTAACTAACATAAGTATAACAAACATAAGTGATTATTAACCTGTAATTTTTTAAAAATATTTATTTATTTATTTATTTATTTATTTATTTATTTATTTATTTATTTATTATGTTTACAATATTCTGTCTGAAGGCCAGAAGAGGGCACCAGACCTCTTTACAGATGGTTGTGAGCCACCACGTGGTTGCTGGGAATTGAACTCAGGACCTTTGGAAGAGCAGGCAATGCTCTTAACCACTGAGCCATCTCTCCAGCCCCTTAACCTGTAATTTTTAATAACCTGTACAAGCCGGGCGGTGGTGGCGCATGCCTTTAATCCCAGCACTCGGGAGGCAGGGGCAGGCAGATCTCTGGTCTACAGAGCTAGTTCCAGGACAGGCTCCAAAGCCACAGAGAAACCCTGTCTCGAAAAACCAAAAAAAGAAAAAAAAAACCTGTACAGCTTGAAGACTAATGCTTCGCATTATAAAACCAATCTTCAAACATGTATATAGCAATGATCTCAAAATTGTAACAATATAAAAATATTGTAATCAGAGGTAGAGATGTATAGTGCAGTATGACAAAAAAAATCCTTAATTTGTATCAATATTCAAAATTTCTTAAGCAGAAACATACATATAGTATACTAAAAATAATTTTACATTTGTGTGCAAAAATATTGTAAGCAGAAATAGGAATATAAGCAATATGACATAATTTCAAATTTGTATCAATATATAAATTATCTTAGACAGGAATACAAAAATAGTTTTACATATGTATCGAAATACAAGAATCTATATCAATGTAATATAGCCATCCTGGTTCAGATCATATGGGTACCAGATGATACAAGATCCTCAAAGATACTTATTTATATATCCATTCATTAAGAGGCACCAGGGAGAACAGATTCACGAATTGGGATTGGGGGATCTGGGAACCAGCCGTATGCTGCTTCACCCTGCCTGACGCCTCCTGCCTTCACAGCCCAAGAGAGCATGCGGTCCCACTCTTCTCTCAAGCGGTCACTTTCACAGACAAGAGTCATACCTTAAGGCTAGTACCTCAGAGCTATTGGCGAAACGAATTCCCACAACAGTTCCCCACTTACTACTTTGTAGTTACTAGAGGAAAGAATTTGAAACCATGGAATTAATACCACAAGGGAAAGAGTTACTGTGTCTCATTGTTTAGGGAGAGAGGGTGGATATGATCTTTCTGAACAGGACAGGCTGGCTATGTATCCCTGGCTGACCTTGGATTGGGGATTTTTCCTTCCTCAACTTTGAATTTTGGGAAAAGAGGCATGTGCCACTGTGCCTAGTTTTTGTGTTTCTTGGTGTGATACATATCCATCAGTGCTGTAATACTCTTGCTCAAAATGCTTAACCTAGATAATCATGGGAAAACTTAAATCTTAGAAAATCCCATGAAGTAGCCAGCCTGTAATCTTAAAAAAAAAGCAAAGAATCGGGCTGGTGAGATGACTTAGAAGTAAAAACTATTATTGCCAAACTTGATGACGTGAATATGATCCCAAAAACCCATCTGGTAGGAGAGAACCGACTCTCAAAAGTTGTCCTCTGATCCCATGCATGGTGATATACACAAATAAATAAAATGGGAAAAGAAAGTGTGAAGAACTGTTGACTGAAAATACTAAGGAGACATACTAATGAAATGCGTTATTTGATTCTGGCTTAAACTCTTGAGCTGTAAAATGCCATCAATCAAGTTCATTGTCGTGATGAATGGAAAAATTGGAACGTAAACCACAAACAAAGTATTTTAGTATTAAGTGTCATGAATTGATAACTACCCTATTGTTATGTAAGGAATATTGTTCTTAGGATACCTCCTGAAAAAATTACCATACAGGGGCCTGAGAAGCTGGTCATGTTGGCCACTCTACTTGTGTTCTCAGCATTTGGGAGACGAAGCTGAAGATCAAGAATTTGAAGTCAGTCTGACCTGACCCTGTTTCAGCCCCTTCCCAAGGGAAAAACAGCATGAGCTTGACTCAACTTTCTTGAATGATTTGGGAAAAAAGTATATACTAATATGGAAAAAAATATTAAACTGGAAATTCTGAACTAAATGAGTTTGGAAATTCTCCGTTGTTGCAGTTTTTCTGTAAATTAAGGATTGTAGTTGGAATTTTTCTTTGGGCTTCCAACCAGCTCCCAAATAAAGACATGGAGACTTATTTATGAATTTTTGGCCTTAATTTAGGCTTGTCCCACTATCTCATTACTTACTTTAACCCATTTCTCTTCATCTATGTTTTTACTTGGGGCTCTTTACCTTTCTTTCATTCTGTATGTCCTACTTCCCTGCTTCTTCTGTGTCAGTCTAGCAACTGGCCGGCTCGCGCTGGGTGTTTCCCTCATTCTTTCTACCTCTCCCTTTCTCTCCCTCATTTTCTCTTTCCTCTAGATTCCCCCTCTACGTATTCTCTCTGCCTGCCAGCCCTGCCTATCCTACTACTGCTTAGCTATTGGTCATTCAGCTTTTTATTATACCAGATGCCTTAGACAAGGTGAAACAAGCATAACACATCTTTACATAGTTAAACCAATGCAGGATAAGCAATTGCTACAACAAACAAATGTAACACATCTTTACATAGTAATATTCCACAACAAAGGATCTCTTCAAAATAAAAGACATTAATAAAGGGTGAAGGTCTAGTTCTGTGGTAAAGTACTGCCTACTGTGCACCAAGTCCTGAGTTCCATCACAGCACCGGAGGCACAAATCACTCTCCTTAAGCTATATAGGAAAATAAATACTGTGGTTTCTACTGTTACTCACTTTCCTGTGTGTGACTTTGGAAAGTCTACTCTAGCCCATAATCTCTCTAAAAATGTCCTTATCTACAGGGAATCAAAGACTCCATCTGGGGCATCTGTACCATCTCAAAACTAGATGCTCGGATCCAGCAGAAGAGAGAGGAACAGCGTCGAAGAAGGGCAACTAGTGTCTTGGCCCAGAGGAGAGCCCAGAGTGTAGAGCGGAAGCAAGAGAGGTGAGGAGTACATCCCAAGCTGTCATTGGAGGGGCACTTGAGGAAATGACTTATCTTACTATAGAATGAAGGCCCTACATAGTAAGTTATAATTCCAGTGCCTTCTAAGCAAACCTGATGGCCTGGGTTTAATCCTTAGAACCCATGGAAAGCTGGAAGGACAGAACCAGCTCCACAGAGTTTTCCTTTGCATCCTCCACATGCATCTCACACATACAACAATAAATTAAACAACAAAAATAGAGTGCCAAATAGAGGACCACAAACAGTATTTGATTTGATGGGTATCTGTAATAAGGCCTATATGGGTTTGTTTATTGATAGACTAAACCCTACCCCAGACTTTCTTTTTTGTTGTTGTTTTTGTGTCTGGAGAGACAGCCATGGGTGCTGGGAACCAAACTCTTATATTTTTGGTTATGAGCCTAGCCTTTAATGGCTGAGGCATCTGTCTAGCCCAAGACTTTCTTGTTTAATGTGTTCTAACCTCAGACTTTAGATGGAAGAACACACACTCACACAATTTTGTTTAATTTTGGGACTGGAGAGATGGCTCAGTGGTTAAGAGTGCTTATTTGTCTTCCAGAGGACCTGGGTTCAGTTCTCAGCACCAACATGAAGGCTAACACTGTCTGCAACTCTGGCTCCAGGGCGTCCAAGGCTCTCCACTGACACACATGCAGGCAAAACTCTCACACACATAAAAATAAAAATAAATAACACTTGAAAAAATTATCACTGGGAGAATATGTCCATTTCACAGCACACGTGTACATGTCATAGTTCATGGGCTCAGGGAATCAAACTCAGGTTGCCAGACTTGTGTGACACCTATCATTAAGCCTTTTTAGGCAGAGACATGCAGTTTGAAGCCAAATGGTGTGTTCCAAGCCAGCCAGGGTTACACAGTGAAATCCTGCCTCAAATGACAACAAAATAGAAAAGCTGGTTCTTCATCTGGGTGTGGTGGCATATGCCTGTTATCTCAGCACTGTGAAGAGGGAGGCAGGATGACTGCCAAGAGTTTGAGGCAAGCCTAGGCTATATAATGAAGCCCTGTCTCAAAAACAAAACCACCTGGTTTTCCAGAAACCTTTTCTTACTGACTTTCTTATAGCCTTATTGACTGACTTAGAATGTTGGAAGAACTTTAGGTATTCAAAGAAAGTCTGGTGCCCATAGAAGCTGTAGGTTGGAGAGTTGTTCTTAGATAACATTAGGAAACATTAGTTCTTAGATAACATTTATAAGCGAAATTCATATGATCTTTTTCAGTGAGCCACGTATTGTTAGTAGAATTTTCCAGTGTTGTGCTTGGAATGGCGGAGTTTTCTGGGTAAGTTCTTTTCCAGCAAATTCTAGGGTCCTTATAAGTATCTTTACACTTTTAGGTTACTATTTTTCAGCTGCATCCTTGAAATACTAAGATGAACTGTCTTTGATGTTTGAGCTGCTTATATATGCTGATGATCATCACATGGATAGGGGATGGAGGAGGGGAGTGGGATACTGAGCAAGAAATACTGATGCATGAAAGTGTCAAAATGAAACCCATTATTTAATAGTTTCAATGCATGGTAGTACATTCCTATAATCCTAGTACTTGGGAGGCAGAAATAGGCAGATCTCTGAGACCAGGCCAATCTTGTCTACATAACTGAGTTTCAGATTATTCAGGGACTCTATAGTGAGATGCTGTTTCAAGGGAAAAAAATTAAAAAGAAAAGGAAAGGGTCGATGTGGCCAGATAAGCAAAATTCTTTGTGTTCTGGTTGTAGCAGTTGACTATTATTGAGACCCAGATCAAAAAGGTTACCTATAATTAACTGAGAACTATCATAGTCTTTAATGAAATATGGATGTATCTAGATTTCCTTGACTTGATATTCAAAGTAATTCAGTTTATCTTAATGTAAACATTTCACTAATATTTTCGGGTGTTAGCTTTAGATTTAATTAATAAACATCATGGGATGTTTAGTATATATCTTTATACTTGCCCTGAATGTTAGTTAAAATGTTTTTTTCTGTCTCAAATGAGTCAAGGATACATGTATCAGTTTGTTGTACTCTCTTGGAGTTTTGGGAAGTAGGAGAGGTGCTTCTCCTGGCCTGTTTTATAAACTAGCAGTCTTGACAGGAAAGTCATTACAGTGAAAGGTGAAATGCCTTGTTTTAATTTTATTATTATTATTTTTGTTTTTGTTTTTTGAGATGGTTTCTTTGTCTGTAACCCTGGCTATCCTGGAACTCACTCTATAGACCAGGCTGGCTTTGAATTCACAGAGATCCACCTCTCTCTGCCTCTCATATGCGGGGATTAAAGGCGTGCGCCACCACCACCTGATGCCTTGTTTTAATTTAAAGAAGGGTTTTGATTACTTTATTGCCTCTTTTCTTCAGTTCAGTCTCCTCTTGTTTTACCGAGTGTTTATTCCTGTGCTTCAATCAGTAACAGCCCGGATTATCGGTGAGTGTGTCTGTATCTTGCTCCTGCTGGGAGTAGAGATCTTTGAGAGTTTGAGATCTTTGTTTCTTAAGTAAGCACTTCCTAACAATAATAGCAGTTTGATGTTTTTTGGTTTTTGTTTTTGAGACAGGGTTTCTCTTTATAACAGCTCTGGCTGTCCTGGTCTTGAACTAAGAGATTTTCCTGCCTTGCCTTCCTTGTGCTGGTATTAAAGGCGTGTGCCTCCCTTCACCCTGCTGATGATTTCAGTTTAGACTTCTCAATGACTTTTTGAGATAGGCGTTGTTGAGCTATCCGTTTTATGGATAAGTAAATAGAAATTAGTTAAGCCATTAGTAAGTAGCAGAGCTGAGATTTAAATTCAGGTGGATTCCTGACAGCTCTGTGGTTAGTCACTTTGTGACATCTCAGTAGTCACCCTGTAAGCAGGTTTATTTTAAGATAAATAGAACAAAATGTGAATACTATTAACAAGAGCTGTGGCCAGAATGTGAGGCAGAGGAATGTCACAAAATAGTTCCATTTTTGGTCTTTTGACATTCCACCTGTCTAATTAAACTAATAATTCTTTTTGCTTTTTATTTTAGGTGATCCATCACTGCATGGAGATGTTTGGTCATGGCTGGAATTCTTTCTCACATCAATTTTCAGTGCTCTTTGGGTGCTTCCCCTGTTTGTGCTTAGCAAAGTTGTGAATGCCATTTGGTTCCAAGTAGGTACAGGGCAGAATGTGGAGTCTGGGTTCTACTTGATGGGCTCACTAGGTTACACACTTTAGCCTCTGAAGTTAGGGGCCCATAGAGAACCAGCTTTTAAGCCTTGATGTTTTTTAAGCTAAGCAGGCAGTTGGGTAATCCTTGGGGTTTTGTAAGGTGGAATGAGTGTCTCAGGTTACTAAGGCAGACTCCTCACCTGGCAGCTCTAGGAGCAGAGCAGTGGCATCAGCTCTGGGATGGACATGGGACCATTCATGTTTCACTGTACTGCTGTTCTCTGTTTCAGGATATAGCTGACCTGGCGTTTGAGGTATCAGGGAGGAAACCTCATCCATTCCCCAGTGTCAGCAAAATAATTGCTGACATGCTCTTCAACCTTTTGCTGCAGGCGCTCTTCCTTATTCAGGTAAGAGACACGTGGAGACAGCTTTAAAAAAGAGAGAGAGAGAGAGAAAGAAGTTTAGGGGAGGGGACTTCAAAAATGTTTTTTGCATTTGTCCTGGAGTAGTGATACTGAAAGCACTGTCTGTATGTCTGCATGGGGTGGGAGTGTAGTGTTGAGATGAGATCTCTCACTGAACCTGAAGATGACCATTTGGCTAGGGTGACTGTCTGGCCAGCAGATGCCTCAGGTGTGCAGGTTACTGGCTTATACATCATGCCTGGCATTTATGTGGGTGCTGGGGATTTGAACTCATTTCTTTTGCTTTCACAGTAGCACTTTTACCCGATTAACCTCTTAAGAAGTTAAATTGAAGTTTATTAGGTAGAGATAAGAATCGGTACACAATTGATTTTTAGGAGGGTACACATACACAGAGCTTATTTAAGAAAAGGAAAATGGAAGTTGAAAAATGACTCAGTGGTTGGTGTCTGGTACCCACATGGTGACTCACAGCCATTCATAACTCCAGCTGATGCAGCATTCTCTTATGACTACTGAAGGCACCAGGCACAAATGTGGTACATATCCATACATGCAGCCAGAATATTTAAAATTTAAAAATCTAAAAAAATTAAAAATGAAAAGATAGGACAGCAGTGACCTACCTGAGGTATGGGTATTGGGGAAGAGGAGAGAGTGAGACTTTAAAAACTTGTCCCCAGAAACAGCTAGAGAGTTTAAATATAAAATCATAAGAACCATGGATTTATCTTGTCTTCCCTTGGAGATTCTGATCCTGCCATTAACCAACTTTTGAGGCAGCTAGTATGTAGTAGTGAGTGAGAAATGTCTGACACTCTGGAATTGAGTTTGTTGCATTTGTTCCTCAGGGGATGTTTGTGAGTCTCTTCCCCATCCATCTTGTGGGTCAGCTGGTTAGTCTGCTGCATATGTCTCTTCTCTACTCACTGTACTGCTTTGAGTACCGTTGGTTCAATAAAGGTAAGTCTGTGTAAAGAAACCCGAGAATACAAGCCCTGCTGAGAAATGCTGGTGCTACGCACACTAAGCTATTCAATACTTAGCGCTTAGCAAATTTCTGAAAAGACGTTGGCTCACTGGCAAGAGGGAGATTCCATTTGGCCTAGTAAGTTTATTAACCTTTGGAGCCAGGGGCAGTAGCGTGTAGAATTGTAGAATTAATTGCCATTTTAATGCTTAATGTGATGTAGCTGTGTTTGGACCAGAAGTTGATAGAGCACAAGTTGTTTCAGAGAAGTTAAGTGGATACCAGTGCATTTAGATTTTTTTTTCATTTAAGACATGGTCTTGCTATGTAGCCCAGGCAGGCTTTGAGTGCTCACTCTTAGTTCAGGCTGGCCACCAACTTTCCAGTCCATTTTCCTGCTTCTACCTCCCAAGTGCTGGGATTACATGCGTGCACTATTGGGTCGAGCTCCTTTGGTTACTTTGGGATTTAGTTATTTTCATCCTATTATTTTTAAATTTTAGTTAATGTTTTGAGTCAGGATTTCATGTAGCCCATGCTGTTGTTGAACTTGCCATGGAGCTGAGATGACGTTGAACTTCTGAGCTGCCCTCTATTTGCAGAGGGCTGGGATTATAGGTGTGCACCATTGCATGCCTTTTTCTTTTTCTTTTCTTTTCTTTTCTTTTCTTTTCTTTTCTTTTCTTTTCTTTTCTTTTCTTTTCTTTTCTTTTCTTTTCTTTTCTTTTCTTTTCTTTTTGTGGCCTGGTGGTTTTTTATGGTCCAGGCTCATTTTAAACTCCAGTTCTCTTGTTTTAGCATCTTGAAGGCTGGAATTACAGTTTTGTGCTATCATACCCATCTGGGGATCTTGTAAAAAGACTTTGATGCTTTGTGTGGGGTCTAGCACTTGTAATCCTTGCACTTACTTTGAGGTAGAGATAGGAGGGTTTTGAGTTTGAAACTAGCCTGGACCAATATATATAAGATCCTATGTAAAAAAAAATACAAACCCAAACAAAAACGTTTGCCTGTTCATCTTGGTGAGTGTGACTGAAGTAACTGCTTTCAGTAGAGATGTCATTTTTTGAGGGGAAGAGGTATTTTGTTTTTTTGAGACATGGTTTCCCTGGCTGTTCTGCAGCTAGCTTTGTAGTCCAGGCTGGCATCCAACGCAGATCAGGCTGCCTCTGTCTCTTGAATGCTGGGATTAAAAGTGTATGCCACAACCACTTGGTGAGATGCCATCCTCTTTTGATATTTTGCGTTCTAGACTGCCCTGACAAGGGATGATGGTGCTAAAATTAATGTTTTGAAATATGATTCTTGTAAAATCTCTGCATTGAATCTTTATGTCAGATTTATACAATTCTTTGAAACAGGGTCTTATTATATTGTCCTAGCTGGTCAGTAACTCCCTATGTAGACCAAGTTGTCTGTTTCCAGAAGTGCTGCCATCATAAGCCTGCTAGATTTTGTTCATGTGCTGTATCTGTGTTTTGAATGGTAGCTCTGGGCCTAAAACCTAAGCCTGAAATAATTGTGTCTGCCAGTTAGTCATGTAACTAAAATATGAGTTTTCAGTGTACTGACTTCCTTGTTTCAGGAATTGAAATGCACCAGCGATTGTCAAATATAGAAAGGAATTGGCCTTACTACTTTGGATTTGGCTTGCCCTTGGCATTTCTCACAGCAATGCAATCCTCCTATATTATCAGGTAATTTGGCTAGAGAAAATTGAAATACTAGAAAAATAAAAAGCTCAGGTAGTATGTTTTAACAAGCATCTTTTATTGGTTTGCTTCTATACCTAGTATTTTATTTATTTTACATAATTTGACCATCAGGAAGAATTTTTGTTGTTTCTAATAGTAATTGACATTTGTCAGCATTAAAATGTAGTCTACCATATTATATGCTTCTTCCTGGAGGCAGATCCTTAGAAATTCGGAAAATTTTTTGTTCATTTCTGAAGCTGTGTTTATGATATATTAAGGTTTTATCCCATCATGCTGTTCTAAGCAGGGAAAGAGATAGGAGGCTTCCATACCTTTCCTGAAGTCATTAATTGTGAAGCTGACCTGTTTTGTTTTTTTTTTTTTTAAACAGTGGCTGTCTCTTCTCTATCCTGTTTCCTTTATTCATTATCAGCGCCAATGAAGCAAAGACTCCTGGAAAAGCATAGTAAGTGCCCGTGAAGAGACTTCTGCTCTGAAAATCTCTTATGCTGAAGGAAAGCCTTATGTCCTAGTTAGTTTCTCTTGCTGGGAGCACTATGACCAAAAGCAGCAGAGGAGGAAAGGATTTATTTGGTTTACATTTACATATTATTGTTGTTCATCATCAAGGGAAATCAGGACAGGAACCTGGAGGCAGGATTGGATGCAGAGGCCATGGAAGGGGGCTGCTTACTGGCTTATTCCACATGGTTTGTTCAACCTGCTATCTTATAGAACTCAGGACCATCAGCCCAGGAATGGCCCCTCTCACAATGGGCTGGGCCCTCTTCCATCAGTCACTAAGAAAATGCCTTACAGTTAGATCTTAGGAAGGCATTTTTCTCAACTGAGGCTCCCTGCTTTTTAGTGACTATAGTTTGTGTCAAGTTTATCAAACTAGCCAGCACACCTTAATATCTAGTTTATTTTTTATTTATTTATTTATTTATTGGCTTTTCGAGACAGGGTTTCTCTGTGGCTTTGGAGCCTGTCCTGGAACTAGCTCTTGTAGACCAGGCTGGTCTCGAACTCACAGAGATCCGCCTGCCTCTGCCTCCCGAGTGCTGGGATTAAAGGTGTGCGCCACCATCGCCCGGCTAGTTTATTTTTTTTAAAGATTTATTTTTATTAGTGTTTTGCTTACATGTCTGTACCATGTGCATGCAATGCCTATGGAGGACAGTAGCTGGTGTCTTATCATTTGGAACTGTGTTATAGGCTATTGTGAGCTACTGTATGGGTGCTGGGAACTGAGACAGATACACACAAGGGTGTGAGGAGGAGATATATACCAATTTTTTTTTGAGTGTATAAATTTGTATATATTTCCCAGATTAATTAACCCTCTCACATGCTTATTTTTGTTTTTCCCTGTGTAGCCTCGTTGTGTCTTGAGCTTGTGATTCTGCTACCTTGTCCCCCAGTGCTTAGACCGTAGGTGGATGCCAGCAAGCCTGACTGTTTATTCCTGTCTTTTTTTTTTTTTTTGTTTTTTCGAGACAGGGTTTCTCTGGTTTTGGAGCCTGTCCTGGAACTAGCTCTTGTAGACCAGGCTGGTCTCGAACTCACTGAGATCCACTTCCCTCTGCCTCCCAAGTGCTGGGATTAAAGGCGTGTGCCACCACCGCCCGGCTCCTGTCCTTAATTTAACACTTGTAGCAGGTATAATGATTCATACCTTAATCATAGTACTTGGAAATCTGTGGCAGAAGGATTAATATGAGCTCAAGATCAGTTTGGGCTACAACTACAAAATGAGTTCTAAGTCAACAGTCACTAGATGTAAGGCCTTTGTAAACATCTGAGTAAAGCCCATTTTTGGACTAATAGCCACTTTAAAAGAAAGTGGTAGGTTCTGTGTTATCTGGCCATATAGAGAAGTGCTTTTAAAATCTGAATTTTATTTTAAATTTTAAGAATTTTAAAATTACGGGGCTGGAGATGAAGCTCAGCAGTTGAGCACTGGTTGAATTCTTAGCATCTTGGTGGCTCAGAGGTATCAAGTTCTGGAGGATCTAACACTCTCTTCTTCTGCCTTTTCTGGGCATCAGGCACACAGGTAGTAATCAGACATACTTTTGATAAACACTCGGTTCCATAAAATATTAAAAAATCTGGATTAATATAAAATAGAACTTTATTTCCTTTAAATGCCCCAGCCCCGATACTGAAAACTGGTGATTGTAATGCATTTGTGGCAGCGACAGGACATACTACTACGTTTCTTTTTTTGTTTTTTTTGAGGCAGGGTTTTCTGTGTAGTTCTGGCTGTCCTAGAACTCACTCTGTAGACCAGCTGGCCTTGAACTCACAGAAATTCACCTGTCTCTGCCTCCTAAGTGCTGGGATTAAAGGTATGGGTCACCACCAGCTACATTTTTTTTCTAGTGGTGGGATTAAACTCACAGCCTCAGACATGCTAGGCAAATAGTCTATCCTGCTACTCGCTCTTACCCAGTGCATTCTTTAACTGATCAATGTATGTGTCAAATATCTGTATTGCTGGGCTGGAGAGATGGCTCAGTGGTTAAAGGCATTGCCTGCTCTTCCAAAGGTCCTGAGTTCAATTCCCAGCAACCACATGGTGGCTCACAACCATCTGTGGGGGGTCTGGCGCCCTCTTCAGGCACATACACAGACAGAATATTGTATACATAATAAATAGATAGATATTTACAAAAAAAAAGAAAAAAATATCTGTATTGCTTTGATAAGTTTTGTTGCCTTGTTTTCTTCCCCTGTGTAGTTTTAATTTAAAGTAGTTAGATAAACTGTAATTTGCTTGAAGCAGTTAACAACTTGGAGCTAATGAGTAGGGTTTCTTGTCCTTCAGTCTTTTCCAGTTGCGCCTCTTCTCCTTGGTGGTGTTTTTAAGCAACCGACTTTTCCACAAGACAGTCTACCTGCAGTCAGCCCTGAGCAGCTCCTCCTCTGCAGAGAAGCTCCCTTCTCCACATCCTTCTCCTGCCAGACTGAAAGCTGCTGCAGGCCACTGAGTCCTGCTGTCCAAAGAGGATGGGTGGGATTGGGTGGAGGATGTGGCAGCTCTTTACTCTGTTTTCCGCCCCCTGCCATGGAAGGCAGGACCCACTGCCAAGGGCCCTCTGCATATTTCCTTCTCTTTGATGAATTGGAATTTTTGTCTCCGGTACACATAAGGCCGAATCTTCCTGAATCCAGTATGTAGATTTTTTTTTTTTAACCACCACCCTAGGTCTGAAAGGCCCAGAGTTTTCCAGCCGTTTCTAGCATTTGCCAGCTCCTGTGCCTGGACTAATTGGCTACATTTTTTCATTTCCCTGTGTAATTTACCCTCCCACTTCTTGCTGCCTTCCAGCACCCCTGGATGAATGGGCTTTGTAATTTTAACTGTTGTATTTTGTGTATTTGTTGTTACTGTTTTCTGTGAAGCACATACATTGGATGTGGGAGGTGAAGGAGCATTCCAATTGCTCCAGGTCACTCCCTCTATAGCCATCACTGTCTTGTTTTCTTGTAACTCAGGTTAGGTTTTGGTGTCTCTTGCTCTGCTGCAGAAAAAGAAAGGAAGGAAAAAAGACCCTGAAGAGATGGGACAGATAGACCTCAGCCAAACTGGCTGCGTTTTGAGGAGTTATTTTCTTTCTTCCCCTTGAAGGGGAAACAGCTTTTTCACTGGTACAACTTAAGTTCCCCAGTTATGGGGTGGTACCAGTTCTGGACAAGTGCCACTGCATCACAGAATGCTCAGAGGGATCTGAAATTCTTAACCCTGAAGAAGAATTTACTGTTGGCCACTGCCAGGTCTCATTGGTGTTTTAAGGAATATTGGGTGCTTCATATAGGAATTGAAGGGGTAAACTTATTAAACCCATTCAACCTGTGATTGGTGATGTTTTCCTGTCATTTTAAGAGTCTAAATAAGGGGTGGGAGGGCAGATGTAAAAAACTTGTACAATTTTAAAATATCACAATTAAACGTGAGCTCGTTTCCCATAAAATGTGTAATGTTTGATTTCTAAATCATGTCTTGAGCTAGATGTATTCAGGTTGAATGACTTTGTCTTGAATAATCCGGTTACATATTTTAGAAATTAGCTCTGAAAGATTCTCAGAATGAGCTTGGTAATAGTGTTATCATGCTTACTGCTTTGGTGATTGTTGGTTTTTGACTTGTTTGTTTTAGGGGTGTTTAGGTGTTTTAAAGCAAGTTGTTTGTTTCTATTGTGTATTTGTTAAGGGAGAAAATCTCTCCATTTCAGTATATTAAATGCTGTACTGTAATCTGAGGAAGGGATTAGACAATTGATGTCTAATGTAATATGTACACATGACAACTGTAATCAGTTTTAAATGTTTATGTAGTTGATGGACATGATTACAGTTGTCAAATTGTGCACAAAAATTGTGACAAGTCTCCTTATCCACTGATCCTTCTTACTATTCCATACTTTATAAAAGTTTCAAGAGGAGTTCCCAGGGCTAGATGGTAGGAAAGAACCATTGGGCGTGATGGCACATGACTTTAATCCCAGCACTCTGGGAGGCAGAGGCAGGCAGATCTCTGAGTTCATGGCCAGTTTGGTCTACAAGAGTAAGTTCTAGGACAGCCAGGGCTACACAGAAAAAATCCTGTCTTGAAACAAAAATAAAGAAAAAGGAAAAGTACACTGGCTACTCTTGCAGAGGACCTAGGTTTGGATCCCAGCATCCACATGGTGGTTTATGTACAACTGTCTAGAACTTCAGGGTGCACAAACACAAGGCAAAACACTCTTACTCTTTTTTTTTAAAAAGTTTCCAGTAGCCATGTGTGGTGGTACATAGCTATACTACCACTGGGGAGGCGGAGGCAGAAAGAACAGGAGTTTAAGATTATCTTCAGCTATAGAACAAGTTGAAAGCCAATCTGGCCTGGCTGAGATAGGCCTCAAAAGAAAAATGTTCTCAGTTTAGTAAGCTAACAACAACAACAAAAAGTGAAGATTTGTCTTGATGCCAAATTAGTGTGAAGGCTCAAGCATATTTGCAATAGAAATTGGGTAACACTTTCAAAGTATGCACACACATTTTTATTCCTAAATTTTTATTATCACTTCTGCGGGAAGGTAGTTCATGCCATGGTACATGCATGGATGTCAGAGAAGAACTTGTGGAGTTGGTTTTGTCATTCCATGTTTATGTAGGTTCTGGGGATTGAACTCAGGTCTTCAGAATTGCTTAGCAAATAACCTCTGCCCTCTTAAGTCATCTTGCTCGGCAAGATGCCCACTGGGTCTCAGTGTGTAGGCCTTGCTAGTCTGAAACCCTTGACCATGCTGACCTTGAACTTACAGCAGCATCCTTTCTGTTTGCCTACTGCTTCTGTGGTTTTAGGTATGCACTCACATGCCCACACCAAAGTATAGTGTGAACCTTTCTTCTTCACTAGAGCCTGGGCACTGGGTTATAGGAAACTGTATAGGAAACTGGAGTCAAAGGGACACTAGGCTGTTTTTGCCAAGGTCACATTGGCAAACTAGTAATTAGCAACCAAATACAGGGCACCTATCTGAGATTAAACTAAAAGAATGCATGTGCACACATGTTTGCAAATATGGCTTGTGTGGCAGTCATAGTACAACTTTTCAGAAGTCGTTTTTCTCCTGGCTTTAGTTCTAAAATCAAACTCATGTCTATCAAGTACCTTTCCCTGCTGAGCTGCCCAGCCTTTTACTCACCCAGCCCTACCTTATTTTAATAATGCAATCAATAGGACTTGAGTTGCTTACCAAAGAGAGAAAGTGTGTGTGTGTGTGTAAATAGATATCACAGGCCTGTGAGTTAGCTCAGTGGCACTGATTCTCATGTACCAAAAACATGTTCTGTTTAAACAACAACAACAAAAAAAAACCCCAAAAACCTAAAATCAAGTTGATAGGTAAGAAAAAATAGATACCACAACCTGGGTAGGCAAATGTGATCCAAAACACTAATCCAGCCGGGCGGTGGTGGTGCACGCCTTTAATCCCAGCAGAGACAGGTGGATCTCTGTGAGTTCGAGGCCAGCCTTGTCTACAAGAGCTAGTTCCAGGACAGGAACCAAAAAGTTACGAAGAAATGCTGTCTTGAAAAATTCAAAATAAATAAATAAATAAACCACAAATCCACCCCCCGTTTTGAAGATCTGTGTATGTATGTTTGTGTGAATGTATGCCACATATGTCTGGGTGCCTGCAGAGGCCAGAAAAGGGAGTCAGCTTCTGGAGTGAGATTTACAGGCAACCATGAGCCACTCTTCATGGCTGGGAACGGAAAATGTGTCCTTTGTCTCCAGTCCCCAGTACTGTCCTTTGTTATTTTCTGTAGAATTCAGATGTCTGTTACAGCAACTGTTTTATGTTATTGGGGATTGAGCCCAGGACATTTCTTTTATGTTAGGTAAGAGCTCTATAACGAGCCATATACCCAGCCTATTGTAGCAATTTTTTTTTTTTTTTTTTTTTTGGTTTTTCGAGACAGGGTTTCTCTGTGGTTTTTGGAGCCTGTCCTGGAACTAGCTCTGTAGACCAGGCTGGTCTCGAACTCACAGAGATCCGCCTGCCTCTGCCTCCCGAGTGCTGGGATTAAAGGCGTGCGCCACCACCGCCCGGCCTATTGTAGCAATTTTTAAAGAGTCAGAAAGTAGGTGCTTCAGATGCCTGCTGGAAATGTTATTTGTAGGACTGAGATTGAACCCAGGGCCTTGTACGTGTTAGATGCCTCTAGCTCCACGAGAAATGCAGACAGGACAGATTTGTGCAATTATTTCTGTTAACTGCTCTGCCCTTAATAGAGGCTAACATAGGGGATAAAGATGAATTCTGACAACATGGAGCAAATTCAGGAGTGGGAAGTGGGCATGGTGACTCTTTGTCTAAACAAAACAGAACTGGGCAGCTACTGGCTGTCAGTTTGTAAAAAGATGTGTCTGTGGAGGAAAAACCGGGAAGCTATGGTGGTCTGATCACTGTTTACTCTTCCAACTAAGCTTACACATTACTTTCTGGTTAGAGCAGGAGTACATTCAGCTCGTTTCTTATTAACCTCTATCACTGAGATTGTTCTGCTACTCCATCCACTTCAGTTCCTCAACAGGGTGAAAATCTGCTCATTAATAAAATCTGGATATGCTCTGTGATCAACAGAAGACAAATGAAGCCGGTCTGAGGTCAGTGTCAACACTTTGTAACATCAGTGGGATGTATTTGCCGGGCCTTAAGGTGACTGCACAGACCAGAAACTATTAGGAGAGAGAAAGCTGACCTAATTATGTAACAAGTACTTGAGCACCTTCTCTGTCAGATATTTGTAGAGTGCCGGTGAATCAAGTAAGATTACCACCCTCCCTGGACCACTGGACCAGCTACTGCATTGAGGGAGACAAGTGGATAAACAATGGAACACATGGTCGTGGAGTTATAAGTGATTCTCGAAACAGAATTCTAAACTGGTCGAGTGGTGGTGGCGCACGCCTTTAATCCTAGCACTTGGGAGGCAGAGGCAGGCGGATCTCTGTGAGTTCAAGACCAGCCTGGTCTACAAGAGCTAGTTCCAGGGCAGGCACCAGAGCTACCCTGTCTTGAAAAACACAACAATAACAAAACAAACAAACACTTCCACGGGAGGCCTACACGCAGCTGGTTATGCCGCAGCCATGTCTCGTGTGATCCCTGAGAAGTGCTAGCAAATCCCGCGAGTACTCAACACAAAACAAACAAAAATTGGTACTGAAGTGGGGCATTGTGGTGCGTGCCTAAAAGTACTTAGGAAGTAGAGGCAGTTGAATCTGTGAGTTCCAGGCCAGTCAGAGCTACAAAACAACAGTGAACAGTGGTACTGAGGGAGAGATGGCTTATCATGTAAGAGCACATAATGTTCCTGCAGCAAACCCTAGTTGGGCTCCTAGCATCCATGTTAGGTGACTCAAAACCATCTGTAATTTCAGCTCTAGGGAATTTGACACCTCTTTTAGACTTCATAGGCACCTGCACTCAAGTGCATATACATACACACGATAATGATAAAAACAAAAAATGTGATACTGAGGTTAAATTGGTGTCGTAATAAAAGTGGGGGAAATTTTCAAACTTAAAGAAGATGGGGAGAATCAAGATGGCGCTGGTGACTCAGTGGCCTGACTGTCATGCTCTGGACCCTCATTGGTAGCTGTGGGCCGTAGCCTCGGCCAGGGACCAGGGCCCGATCTCTTCCCAGTGAGCATTCTGCCCTTCCTCCGGTGGGACTGAGAGGATCACCTTGAAGAGAGGAGGCTGTGTGAGACAATGGTCTGTATTCTGTCAATTATATTTTAAATAAACGCTGATTGACCAGTAGCCAGGCAGGAAGTAGAATAGGAGTATTCTGGAAAGAATTCCTAGTCTGCAGTGGTGAATCAGCCACAGAAGTAAGATGTGACTGCCCCACTGAATAAGGTACTGAGTCACATGGCTAGCATAGACAAGAATAATGGGTTAATATGAGTTAATAAGCTGAGCTAATGGGCCAATCAGTTTATAACTAATGTAGACCTCTGTGTGACTTCTTTGGGACTTAATGACTGCGGGAACCGGGCAGGACAGAAACCTCAGACAACAGGAGGCTGTGAAGAAAGGTGAGAGAGAGAGCAGCAGGCACCATGATTGGAATCATCAAGAAACAGATCCTGAATGCCAAGAAGAACCTAGACAACACAGCGGATGGGGGCCGGGGGGGGGGGAGTCCACAAAGGGCCCAGACATGCAGGGAAGCACAATGACAACACCACCTCTGCCTCCTGCCTGCCTGAGTGCAGTGGGGTGCAGTGGGGCATAAGCAGAGTGATAGGAAAGAAAGAAGCTAGCAAATAGGGGGTAGGAGGGCAGTTTGCATGCTGTGTTGAAGAAACCCTTGAAAAAACCCAGAGGCCCTCTGCACTACCGCACAGAATGGGCAGAAAAAAGACACTCAGAGACCCCATCCAAATGTGTGGCCCATGCGCGACTGGTCTGCAAGAATGGGGTGGAGAGACGGGAGAGAGAAGTGGAACAGCTGGAGTACTATGAAGAGAGGATCTGGAGATTCGAGGGTAGAGAGGAACAGCCTCATGTGGGTAGCCTGCAAAGCCACCTGAGGCCATGGTGAAGCCTTGGCCCATGCTGCCCCTGTGTCTGGGTCCATTGCCATGGAGTGGCAGCAGTCTGTCGATCATGGCCCATGTTACCAACAAAGGCCATGTGGATGTCCCTGGTCTGATCTGCCACCTGGGACCCTGATATTCAAGGGTTGCATAAGTTGAACCCACCCTCTACAGGCTGTAGCACTTGGGAGAGCAGGCCCTCCAGCACCTGTCCTAGGAGCTGGCCCCAAGCGTTCTGTCTTGGGCTAGATGCCCTTCCCTCTGCTACTTCCCTGCTGTGGGGGAGCTGGTCCTGCCCCTCACTAGCTACAGGACTTAGAGCGGGCCCTGCACTGCACCTCTCCTGGGCAGCTCAGTAGAACTGACCCTGTTGGCAGGGCATGGGTGACCTGGCCCAAGGGCACTGGGAAAGCTGGCTCCGCCCCTTGTTTCCTGCAGCAGTGGGTGGATGAGCTGGGTGGTACTAGAGAGCTCTCCCTGGTGATGAGGATGCCAGAGAGCTGGTGGGCTGACTAACTCAGCTAACACCCAGGTCCAGATCCAGGTTTATGAGTTGGCCCACCCCCACATCCACCCAGTCTATGAACTGCTGCAGCATGTGAAGGGACCGGTCCTGCAGATCCAAAACTGCAAGTTCTCCACAACAGAGGGCAACAACAGGATAGCCAAGAGGACTCCCAGTGAGGATCCAGTATTGAAGTGTAGCAGAAGCCAGAGGCCTTGAGCCATACCAATGACACTGCAATGAACGTTTACAAGTAAAGATGTATGGACTAAGGGTATACTCTGTGATCACTGTGGTACACTACAGCTTCCATAACGAGATTTTAAAAAATGTTTAAAATTTTATTGGGGGAGGATGGAAGGGCAGAGGGAAGATATGAAGAGATGTGTGGGGTTGGGGGTGCATGATGTGAAATCTACAAAGAATCAACAAAAGGAGAGAACCAACATTTCTCCAACAAACTTCAGAAAAATCGAAATGTGTAAAATTATCCCAGGATCCAAAACTAGCATTTGGAGTCAGACCAAAAGTGTAAAGCAGGAAAAATAAAAGGAAACGTGAGATTACTAAGGATGACTCAGTTACCAGGTTTCTTCCTCAAGAACACACTGGATAACTGAAAATAAAGCCAAAATGCCTGGAAAATAGTCTATTATGAGAGGGAGGGGGGGAGAGCTAGGGAACTGTTTGGGGGTATGTTCTTTTCAAAATATTTTAGATTTAGAATTTCATACATGTATATAATGAATTTTGATGATATCCATCCCCTCCATTTGGCTTTTTTAAAATATTTATTTATTTATTTATTATGTATACAATATTCTGTCTGTGTGTATGCCTACAGGTCAGAAGAGGGCACCAGACCTTATTACAGATGGTTGTGAGCCACCATGTGGTTGCTGGGAATTGAACTCAGGACCTTTGGAAGAGCAGGCAATGCTCTTAACCACTGAGCCATCTCTCCAGCCCTCCATTTGGCTTTTTTGAGACAAGATCTCATGTAGCTGAGCCTGGACTTTAACTTCTTTTTTTTTTTAAAGTATTTTATTTATTTATTATGTATACAATATTCTGTCTGTGTGTATGCCTGCAGGCCAGAAGAGGACACCAGACCTCATTACAGATGGTTGAGAGCCACCATGTGGTTGCTGGGAATTGAACTCAGGACCTCTGGAAGAGCAGGCAATGCTCTTAACCTCTGAGCCATCTCTCCAGCCCTGGACTTTAACTTCTTTACTAGCCTCCAACTCCTGCTTTTTTTGCTGCCACGTGTGTTCATAAAATTCTAAATGCATGCTATTCAGATAAAATATAGGCATTTTCAAGCATGTGAATGTATTGTTTGCTTTTTCTTTTATATTTTGTAATTTCCAAATTCAGACTTTCTGAATAAGTTAGTTGAAAAAGAGTCCATAAAAATGAAAAAAAAATCCCCAAAGACACCATATTAAAACAAAACAGCCAACCAGCATGAAGCAGCAGTGCAGTCAGTAAGTACCCCAACAGGCAAAGTGACACACGCTTGTCATCCCAGCACTTGTGAACTGGAGGTAAAAGATCAAGAATTCAAGGTCATTCTCAGGTGCACATTGAGTTCTACAACTCTGACGACATTAAACTGTCACGGAAAGACAAAAATGGGCTAGTGAAATGGCCCAGTTGTTAAGAGCACTTGCTGGTCTTGTAGAGAGCCCAGGTTCAGTTCCTACCCCCAACATGATGGCTCATAATCATCTGTAACTCCGGTTCAAGGGGACACAATCCTATCTTCTAGCTTCATGGGCACCAAGCATTCATGCACACACACCCCAGCAGGACAAACATTCTATACACAAAATAAAAATTTAAAACCTTCTGAAATAAAACAAAATTCCCAAACAACAACAAAAATACCCCACCTCCCCAACATAAAAGACAGGGGATGGGGAAATCTCAATACTATAGCTCTGAAATGCACTTTGAGAGAGGAGTTCTGTGCCCAGTTTTCCAGAAGAGGGCATCATACACATGGAGCAGAGCAGCTTAAGGGGTGTGTGCGGCCAGTATATGGAGGTTAGAGGACATTCTTCAGGAATTAGTTCTTGCCTTCTACCTTGTTTTTTTTTTAATTTTATTTATTTATTTTGTATACAATATTCTGTCTGTGTGTATGTCTGCAGGCCAGAAGAGGGCACCAGACCTCATTACAGATGGTTGTGAGCCACCATGTGGTTGCCGGGAATTGAACTCAGGACCTTTGGAAGAGCAGGCAATGCTCTTAACCACTGAGCCATCTCTCCAGCCCTTCTACCTTGTTTTGAGGCAGGGTCTGTCTTGTTTCTGTTGCTTTGCTGTGTACTTCATGGCTAGCTGGTTTTTGGGATTTTTGGACGATTCCCTTGTTTATTTCCCAAGTCCCATTTTTTTTCCCCCAGAGGAACTCTGGTATTACATATGTAGGCCACTGCAACCAGAATTTTTTTGGTAACTCAGGCTTTCACAGCAAGTACGTTTACAGAGACATTTCAGGGACCCTGAACATCTTTTCATCAATGACAGTGCTATATGTAAGTTCCTTCCTTCTCTCCAATTCTAGGGATCAGATGCTGGAAGGGCCTGATACATGCTAAGCAACTGTTCTACCACTGATTTACACACTAAGGCCAGTGAAGTTTGAATGTTAAATATCTCCAAAAGATATACATAAGCCGGGCAGTGGTGGCGCACGCCTTTAATCCCAGCACTCGGGAGGCAGAGGCAGGCGGATCTCTGTGAGTTCAAGACCAGCCTGGTCTACAAGAGCTAGTTCCAGGACAGGCTCCAAAGCCACAGAGAAACCCTGTCTCGAAAAACCAAAAAAAAAAAAAAAAAACCAAAAAAAGAACCCCAAAGATATACATAAGTATTTTTAATATAAGAACTGAAAGTTTAGTTCCCAGCCCATGACACTTAGGAAATGGAGGAACCTTTAATAGGTAGGGCCTAGTGTGTAGCAAGTCTTTCTCTGTCCCACCAGCCAGCTCCCAAATAATGACACAAGAGACTTCTTACTAATTAATTACAAAAGCTCTGCCTATAGCTTAGGCTTGTTTCTAACTAGTTCTTATTACTTAAATTAAGCCATTTCTATTAATTTACATCGTACCATGTGGCACATGGCTGTTACTTCTCCTGCATGTCCTGCTTTCTCTGTGTCTGGCTGGTGACTCCCTTTTCTTCCCAGCATCCTCTGTGCCTAGAAGTCCTGCCTAGCTATTGGCCATTCAGCTTTAATTAAACCTGTCTGATGATGTATACTTACAGTGTAATCAGATATCTCAGAACACTAGTGGAAGTAATTTGGGTCACTAGGAGTATGCCTTCAAAGGGAATACTAAGCCCCAGTCTTTTGTTCCTCTCTTTCTCAGCTGCTATGAAGTGAACAGGTCTATATGTTGGACTCTTTCCATGGTAACGTTGTGCCAGCATGAACCAAAATAACAGTGACAAGTGATGAGCTTATTTAAGCCTTTCCTTCTTTTAAGTTGATTAACATATTTTTTGTTTTGGTCATGGACAGAAAGTTAAGGGCCAACAAGATGGCTCAGCAGATAACATGAGTTTGATCCTCGCATAGTAAGAAATGATTCCTCAAGTTGTCCTCTGACCTCTATATACATGCCATGGCATGTGTCACCATACACACATATACACAACAAATTATTTTTAAAATTAAAAATGTAAATATACATTTCAGAAAAGATAGCTCTATGTGAAAGTCTTAACTCCTGCATAACATGATTTTTCAGTTTCTATTATATTTTTATATTTATTTATTTATTTATTTATTTATTTATTTGGTTTTTCGAGACAGGGTTTCTCTGTAGTTTTGGAGCCTGTCCTGGAACTAGCTCTTGTAGACCAGGCTGGTCTCGAACTCACAGAGATCCACCTGCCTCTGCCTCCCGAGTGCTGGGATTAAAGGCATGCGCCACCACCGCCCGGCTCTATTATATTTTTAATTTATATTATACACAGTAATATGAACTGATGGGGTTCACTATGGTATCTCCATATATGTGCATTGTCTACAGAGAATATTCTCACACCCTTTTAACCTCTCACCCTTACAAAGTATTAGTAATTATTTGTATGCATGTGCTTGTGTGTGGGGGATGTGCCCTTGAGTGAAGGTGCCTTCAGTGACGATCAGGTCCCACATAGCTGGAGTTACAAGCAGCTGAGAGTAACATTTAAGTGGGTTCTGGGGATCAAACTTGTGTCCTTTCCAAGATTAATGCACACCTTAGCTGACAAGCCATCTCTCCAGCACCACTGCCTGCACTTTTAAAGTTACCACATAGGAGAGCACATGCAATGCTTGCCTTTCCGTGACTGGCTTGCTTTATTTAACATGATGCCATCCAGTTCTATTAATCTTCCTGCAAACAACAGGACTTCATTCTTATAATGCTTCGTTGTGTATGTCCTCCTTAGGATTACCATTGCTGATGGTAATTAGGATGACCAAAGCAACTTGGGTAGGAAAGGGTTCATAAGCTTACACTTCCGCAGAAGGAAGTCAGGACAGAAACTCAAACAAGACAGGAGCTTGGAGGCAGGAGCTGATGCAGAGGCTATGAAGGAGTGCTGCTCACTGGCTTGCTCCCTATGGCTCTGCTCAGCCTGCTTTCTTAGAGAACCCAAGTCACAAGATGGCACCACTCCCAATGCCTGGGCCCTCCCACAGCAATCATTACTTAAGAAAATGTCCTACAGGCTCACCTACTACTTGATCTTTTGGAGGCATTTTCCAAACTGAGGTTCCCCCCTTTCAGATAACTTTAGCTTGTGTCAAACTGGCATAAAATTAGCCAGCATAGTATGTACATGTATGTCTTTTCTTTGCCCATTTATCTGTTGGCAGGCACTTAGGCTGATTCACTAAGTAATTGCGAGTAGTGTTGCCAAACATTTTAATAACTGATGGAATAGTAAAATCATTGCTTTCTAAAACCACCATCTCAGAACTGAATTCATGTGTAATCTGTAGGCTGACTTATTGTAGTTTTCCTTTTCTCTGTGTTGTTAGAATAAAATTTTGTGCAAATTAGATTCCCTGACTTTTCTGATATTTATAGATTAGCTATAATTATAATTGTCATCAACTAGTCTGGTATAACAAACTCATCCTGCTCTTTTTGTTTTGTTTTTGAGAGGAGACAAGGTCTCAAGTGATTCTTACTGGCCTAGACCTCTCGATGTAAACCAAGCTGGCCTTCAACTCACAGAAATCTGCCATTCTGCTCCCCACCATGTCCAGTCTCTATTAGTAGGAATTTTACTCCAAAAAACGAGGACATAATTTAGAAAGTTAAATGTAGTGTCTTTTACAAACTTGTTAAAGAAAAAAAAACCAGCTTTCAATAATCTCCATATTTTCCCCTCAGTAATCTTTTATTCCCTTCAGGGTGAATGTAGACTTATGAAAAGGAAAAATTCCCGAGTGGCAGGGGCTCCAAGGAAGGAACATTTTTTTTTTTAAACATTTTTTGAGGTGCTACCTTTTTTATTAAAAAAAAAAACTTAATTTTTTAAAAAGCTTCTCTTTCCCACCTCTGTTATGAGAGATTTAATCTAGGGTCTTATGTGTGACAGGCAAGCGTTCCACCACTGAATTACATCATCTGGTCTCAGTTTACTCTTTGAGACAAGGTCTCATGAAATGCACAGGATGGCTTTGAACTAGCGTGGGTGGCAGGCCTTCCACCATGCTTAGGTCAGCATTCTGTAAAAATGGTATTATTACTCTGTGTGCGCATGCAAGCATGCACATACACGCCAGGGTGGAGGTGTGATCAGTTCCCTTCTGCCGCCTTATGTGGGTCCTGGGGTTCTAACTCAGATCGGAAGGTTGGCATGGCAAGGTGCAACTGTCTTTACCCATCAAGCCATATGACTGGCCTGAGCATTTTGTTTTTTTTTTTTTCAAAGATAAAAATTCTGAGGCGAGCCGGGCGGTGGTGGCGCACGCCTTTAATCCCAGCACTTGGGAGGCAGAGGCAGGCGGATCTCTGTGAGTTCGAGACCAGCCTGGTCTACAAGAGCTAGTTCCAGGACAGGCTCCAAAACCACAGAGAAACCCTGTCTCGAAAAACCAAAAAAAAAAAAAAAAAAATTCTGAGGCGATCTCCACCATATGACAGATTCAAGCACTGTGATCTTGTGTTTCCCAGGCTCTAGAATTGTGAGAAATAATCTTTCCGTGTTAGAAATTAAGCTCTGTTTTGAAGACACACGCATTTGAAGGCATGGAAAGTCTTTATGCTTATGATCTCCATCGGAAAAGATGCCTGGAATTCAGCTCTTCCTGCCTCAGGCTAATTTAGGAATGCTGCCATCACAAATATGTGCTTTACTGTTCTTGCTAAAATAAAACTGGATGAAATATTTACCATAAAAACAAAAGAGAGCTATTGAGTTGGGTCCTGGGGTAAAACTGGTCATGAGAACTTTGAGGAAACAGTATTGCAAAGCACTGACTTCAATACGTTGCTTGGTGGTTCCCATCATTGGAGAGTAAAAGAAAAGCCAGCGAGCGTCACTGGCACTAAATGTGAACGGTGTCCGGATGATCTGATCTTTTGTGTAGCCTTCGGTTTGAGGCATGTAAGATGTGGACATGCTCGTACATCCATGTATATATGCTTATGTTTATATCGGAAAGATAGGCTTTTGGCTGCTGAAACCGCGCTCAGCAACGTTCTCGGAGGGTCGGGGAGGAAAGAAAGCTGCTCACTCTCGCACGTTTGAGCCGGCGAAGGGTCACACCTACAAAGCAAGGCTGCCCGCTGATTGCCAAGAGCCGCTGCAGGGTTTGCAATGATTTCTGCAGGCCATCGCTGGCTCAGCGGCACGGGCGGTTCTAACAGACCTTTAAGCCCAGTAGGGACTTTCACAGAGCCAGGCACGAAAAAAGTGAAAAGCCTCTATCGAAGTTACTAGAACAGAGTCAAAAACCATTCCTGGGCTTATTAGCAGACAAAGCCGGGATCTGGGGATCAAGCCTGAGTCTTCATAACAGGTAGGGCAGTCTTCTCCTTGAATCGTTTACTACCTTACCGGGCCATTTCTACCTTAAAACCAAGCGGCTCCGCAAGGCAACCTCTCCGGACGTGCAGCGAGCGGCGCTTTCGCTGCGTATTTCCGCTTCTGGTCATGTGGCTGGGGGTACGGCGGCCGCTCCTTCCCACTGCAACCCCTGCTTAGTCCGCAGACCGACACGTCACTCCTCGGTTCTCAACCAAACTGCTCAGAGCATGCTCTTTCCGCGCCGTCCGCTCCCCTGCGCCGGCCTATCACAGCTCGGCGAGCTCTTATAGTCACGCCTCTAAATTGGCTGAGTGATAGCTAGCTTGACCACTCAGAGAATGGAATTCCGGTTTGGTCTACGCCTTCGGAATGACAGACAGGATGGTCATCCTATCGCTCCCCCTGAAGTAGTCATCGGCCTGGCCCAGCCAATGCGGAGCGAGCAGGGAGGCGGGCCTTGGCTGCTGTTAGGGTTGGGTGCGCCACTGAACGGATGGCAGGGGGAGCCGAGTGGATTCCTGAAGAGCATCCGCCGGGTGAGGAGGGCCTAGGGCAGTGCTGGACGATTAGCGGCAGGCGCAGTGCAGGGTGATGACGGGCCCGGGCGAGGCGCTGCAGGCCGGCCTGTAACGGTGGGGAGCAGAGCCTGTCCGTGGCCTTGCAGAGGAGGGGGCGTGTGAGGTGGTGTGGGGAGGGACCTCGGGGCACCGGAGCACCGGACCGTCGGAGGAGGGGTCTCGGCAGGGCGCTGCGCTCCGGCGGCGTGGGCGTGGGGCATGAAATCTAAGGGGCTGGCTTGGAGGGGCCGTGCGGAGCGTGCTGAGATGTTGGAGTCGGGGTCTGGGGGGTCAGCACGGAGAGAGGGTGCAGGAGGCCGTGGAAACGCGTGTAGGAAACCCGGGCCGCCGAGGCTGCAGCCCTGGAACCCAGAGCTGGGGTGGGTCAGGATGTCAAGGCTTGCATGCACGGTTGCGAAGCAGAGAGATGCTGGGCGGATAAGAAAAGCGTTTTTCCCCTTTCTGTGCCCTGTCGGCGTGTGGAAATTACCAGAGAACGGGATAAAAACTCTCAGTACTCGGCTTTGAATGGCTAGCTGCCTTTACTCGGTCTTCAAGTCCAGGTTTTAGCGCTCTCGCTTTCTCTGCTGACTTGGCAGGTGTGTGGATCCTTGTCAGCTCCGAGGTGTTTTGTTTCCGTTTCAGCTATCTCGGGAGAACAGATACAAGCCCAAGAGATGGGACTAGAGTTGTTCACTCCCCAGAGATAGTTCAGGGAAAGCCTTCCCTTTGGAATTATGATTAAACACACTAGTCCAAACCGCTCTTCTGGGACAGTTAATTAAAGAAAAGATGCTTGACTTCGCAGTGTGATTCTTCGTATTTTCCAGATAGTCCGGTGTTACCCTTTCCTAACATTTTTTTTCCTCCAGTAAAAAAGGAACAAGTAATGCAGTTTTCCTACCCCCCCCCCACCATAGTTCTCAACAGTGCTAAAGATATTCACTGTTGTTGCATTCTTTGTCCCTTAGTCCTTAACACAACTATTGTCTATACCTAAGTACCATCCTGAACTGCCTTTAGATTGTTTCCTTTACTACCGCTTCGACATTTTATTCTGGTTCAGAAGAAAAAAAGTTATATTTTCCCTCTAGATTATTACCTGGTGCTCCGAGCTGTCCCTGAGTTGTTTAAATCATCAGGGTCGTCACAGAGAGGCCTTGAAACACGGTTGTCAGACAGGAAAACAGATCTGAGCAATAGAGTGTGCATTAGGAAGATGGAAAGACAGTGGGCTGAGGATGCTTCTTCCTGAGTGCACGGCTTGCACTTGTATTCGTGCTCAGCCTGTACTTTAGTTGGCGAGGAAGAATCCACACTGGGATTTGGAACAGAAAAAAGCTTGGAGGCATTTGCAGCCAGTCAGTTGAGGCTTGGACTTTAAGGCCGGAAATCATGTCCAATCAGTGATGACTTCTAGTTTTTCTACTTTCACTTCTGTAGGTCCCGTTGGTCTCCACCTTCCCTACTTCCCTCAGCTCCAGTCCCACCCCTTACTCTTTTAGTGACAGGTTCTCATTCTAACCCAGACTGACCTAGAACTTAACTTTGTATCCAGGCTGAACTCAATTGCACAACGATCCTCAGCATCACAGTGTTGGGAGTATGGACACAAGCTAATCATACCTGACCTATGGTGTGCCCCCGCCCCCATCACTCATTTTCACTAATGCTTTCTTTTTTCTTTAAAATAAAAAACTTTTTTGTTTGGCTTTTCCATCTTTTTATTTTTTCATGCTTCTGCCCCCTTTTTCCCCTTTTCTGCTTGATTCTCATGTCATACTTTTGGCAGTTGTGCTGTGTGCTTTGTAGCTGTGGAAGTAGAAACAGGATTGTGGGTAGAATTTTTTTTTTCTTTTTTTTACAGAACATGGAAATCTGGGGCTTTTTTGCCTTTTAGGCAAATGCCATGTTGTTGAATTACATGGGAAACCCTTTTAAAGATTTATATTTTGAGATAGACTCACTAAATTGGTTAGTCTGGTCTGGAGCTTTTGATCCTTCTGCCTCAGTCTCTTGAGTAGGGATTGAGTCTGGGCTTATAGACATGTTGAGTAGTATGATTACTCATTTTTAGTCATTTTTGGCAGGGGAAACAGCATCACTAGGTTACCAGGTAACCCTGACTGGCCTAGAACTTGGGTGTGTAGATCATACTGGCCTGCCTCTGCCTCTTGAGTGCTGGGATTAAAGACATGTGCCACCAAGCCTGCTCCTACCTATTTAGTCTTGACACATAAACCTAATAGTATTTGCTTTCTTGCTAGTACATTTATCTTTAGTCAAAGCTTGGGTAGTAGTATTAGCTCTAATTTCTCTGGTGTTTTTGGAGCTCATCTGTCCTTTATGGTTCTTTCCCACCATAAAATATTAAAGTAAACTTAAGTAAATACAGGGTACTTAATATCTTTGGTCTTGACTTTTCTCATTTTAGCTGTTTGAATATCGTCAGTTACCACCCGTTGATGTCAAGATGACTAAGCTTGGATTTTTGCGGTTGTCCTATGAGAAGCAGGACACACTTCTGAAGCTTCTCATCCTGTCGATGGCTGCTGTGCTGTGTGAGTCTGTGTGTGCTTCTCCTTAGAGTTGGAATGATGAAAAAAATTAAAAATGGATTTTATAAACATGACTTATTCTTTTAGCAGATTGCTGTTCTTTTTACCATTTCTTGTTGGTAGAATTTTATGAAAACAAAATAACTCAAGAAATATAAAACTTAGGTCTATTGATCATAGGAACAGCAGGAAGCAAGCTCTTTAGGTTTTAGTATTCTCACTGGCTGAAAGGAAGTGGGAGCTGTTGGGTGTTGAATTTTGTAAAAAAATTATCTTCAACTCTGTGCCTGTGATGGTTAATATCGCCAACTGGGTTCATTGGGGTTGGAAGGATGATGCCCTTCTGTAGACAGGGGTCTTGAACTGAATTAAAAGGAGAAAGTGGGAAGAACACTAAGCGGCCTCTTCCCGATTGAATGCAGTAGGATGTGTTGCACTGTGCTCTGCCACCGCCCTCTGTGCTCATAGTGCTCTCACCCTTGAACTACGAGCCAAAAGAAACCTATTCTCCCTTCCACTGTTTTGTCAGGGTACGTATCACAACAGCAGGAAAAGTAACTTTGACGTGGAGTTTGCTCTCTACCCAGATGGGCCTCAACTCCCTCAGCTTCCTGAGGGCTGCCATCTAAGCTCCTTAGTAGTTCTGAAAGCCTTTTGAGGATTGAGTTTTTAAGCCTTTCCCAGCTCTTCATGAGTAATAAGTATATCCTTTCTTGACATATCTCTTTTTTTGGTCCAAGATTAAAGTAAGGGGGGTGTATATATGCAAAAGGGGTCAGTATATGTAAAAAATGGCCAAATTTGGTATTAGGTGTATGTGATTGTACAGGCTTTGTGTAATACAACACATAGTTAAATGTATCCCATTTAAGTGAAAAAAATGTAGATAGTTTCGTCAGACTTGTTCCTTCTAGGTGGGGAGAAATGGATGGAGACTTCATTTAAGAACTATTCTGGGGCTGGAGAGATGGCTCAGCGGTTAAGAGCATTGCCTGCTCTTCCAAAGGTCCTTAGTTCAATTCCAAGCAACCACATGGTGGCTCACAACCATCTGTAATGAAGTCTGGTGCCCTCTCTGGCCTGCAGACATACACACAGACAGAATATTGTATACATAATAGATAAATATTAAAAAAAACTATTCTGGGGGCTGGAGAGATGGCCCAGTGGTTAAGAGCACTGACTGCTCTTCCAGAGGACCTGGGTTCAATTCCCAGCACCCACATGGCAGCTCACAACTGTCTGAAGATCCAGTTGCAGGGGATCTGACACCTTCACACCAATGCACATAAAATAAAGTTAAATAAACCATAAAAATTAAAAAAAAAAGAACTATTCTGCCCTCTCTGTGACTCCAGTGCTAGATAATTTTAGCTTCTCCACAGTGCCACTGTTTATCTTCTGTTGTTCTTTAATGGGATGTTACCAACTAAAATATTCATTCACTGGATTTTGCAGCATTTTCTACTCGTCTCTTTGCTGTCCTGAGATTTGAAAGCGTTATTCATGAGTTTGATCCGTGAGTATCTTTGCTCTGATATGTCCTTCAGGAGGTATTGAAATTTGTGGGTTTTATATGTGTTTAAATTCATCAGTAATGAAGGTGTATTTTCAGTACATTTAAAGGAAGACTCCAAGTTTTCCAAGTGAGTCTTGTCAGCTCAAAAAATGCAATAGACTGTTGTTATGCCTGCTTGCTTGAGGTCTGACTAGGCTAAGAGAAACTTGGCTTTCCATTTTGATCAGGAGCAGGAATGTGCATTAAGGGAAAGGGTTCTGGAATACATTAAAGACTATAAAGAATATCACAAGCTGGTGATTGAGTTTTTTGTACTACCCGGTCCCGCATTGTTGAGTCCCAAAGAAACACACAGAGGTCTACACCAATTATAAACTGGTTGGCCTCTTAGCTCAGACTTCTTAACTCTTTCTTACATCGTACATTAACCCATTATTCTTGTTTGTGCTAGCCTCGTGGCTCGGTACCTTATATCAGTCAGGACCTCTCATCTTGCCTCCTCTGTGGCTGGGTGACAACTGCAGACTGAATCTTTCCTCTTCCCAGAATTCTCCTGGTCTTGTCTCCCCTCCTGTACTTTCTGCCTGGCTACTGGCCAATCAGCGGTTTATTAAAATACAATTATTTTATTGTATAGACCATTGTCCCACAGCAACAAGCCATGAGCTTGAGGTCATAATTTCTTTTTCTACTTATTTATATAGTAGAAATTGGGCTTATTGTTAAATCAAAGGCGTTAAAAATATTAAAGCTATGAGAACTGGGTATTGTGGCAAATGCCTATAATCTTGGACTGTATAGTGTGCTTCTACCTAAAAGGTATTGGAAAAAATCAAAATAAATTAAGAATAAAAAACAAATCTGGGCATGGTGACATATTTCTTTAATTCCAGCAGATGGATTTCTGTGAGTTCAAGACCAGCCTGATTTATGTAATGGGTTCTAGGCTAGCTAAGCCTACAAGATTATATAGTGAGTGAGATCCTATCTCAAAAAACAAAAACAAATAAACCAACCAAACCAAAAACACCAAACCAAACAAAAAACAACATGGGGCTGGAGAGATGGCTCTATGGTTAAGCGTGCATACTGCTTTTGCAGAGGATCCAAGTTTACTGCCCAGCCCCCATGTCAGATGGCTCACTACCACTTGGAACTCCAGCTTCAGGGCACCTGAGGCCTCTGACATCCTCAGTCACGTACATAAACACACAATAAAAAGTCTAATATTAGGGCTGGAGAGATGGCTCAGCGGTTAAGAGCATTGCCTGCCCTTCCACAGGTCCTGAGTTCAATTCTCAGCAACCACATGGTGGCTCACAACCATCTGTAATGAGGTCTGGTGTCCTCTTCTGGCCTGCAGGTATACACGCAGACAGACTATTGTATACATAATAAATAAATAAATATTAAAAATGTTTTAAAAAAAGTCTAATATTAGATTGAAAAAGACATGGTGAAACCCTCAGTAGTACTAGTACCATTAGCTGGGTGTGCTGGTGCATGCCCATAACCTCAGTACTCTAGGAGCCAAGAGGCAAGAGGATTGTGGCAAGTTGGAAGAGCTCTGGGCACGTAGTAAGTACTAGGCCATCTATGACTACGTAGGAAGACTGTGTCTCAATAAACCCTGAAATGGGGCAGTGATGTGGCCCAGTGGGTAAAGGCACGCTGTTAGGATTGAGTTAGACCCCCCCCCCCAGAACTCACACTGTGGACGGGAAGAGTTAATTCTCTTCTCCCTCCACACATATGGTGAGACACCACCTCCCCCATTCCCCTAAAGAAATAAAACTTGTTTTTGGTTTTTAAACCTAACATTTTCTAAGTGCCTTTCTTTTTATCTTTTGAGATACAGGTACAGTTTTTTTTTTGTTAAATTTTTTTTTTTTTGTTTTCTGTTTAAGAGAAGACTGGGACTGTGTCCAAAGTTACACATTTACTAGGTGGGAACCTAGATTTGAATGTGGATTTGTCTGATTTCATAGACTGTGTCGTTGCCAGTGTTAACTAAAGTTGAGGCTTATGAAAAAATGTAGAAACCAGAACCAGAGTCATAGATTCTTGAGTTACTGAATTCTTTTTTTTTTTTTTTTTTTTTGATTTTTCAAGACAGGGTTTCTCTGTGGCTATGGAGCCTGTCCTGGAACTAGCTCTTGTAGACTAGGCTGGTCTCGAACTCACAGAGATCCGCCTGCCTCTGCCTTCCAAGTGCTGGGATTAAAGGCGTGCGCCACCATCGCCCAGCTGAGTTACTGAACTCTTAAAAACAGTGCATTCATATTTGGTAACACTGCTTTAAGAGTTCAGGCCTGTACTTGGTTTACAGACTTGTCATTTCGTTTCGTGTAGCTATTTTAAAGAATTTGGAGGCATTACATATATTTTTTTGGGGAGCTCTGAAACCACTTTCCATTTTTTTCTCATAAGTGAAGATTTACTCTGCTAGTTAGCTTTGAATGTCAACTTCACTCTAGAATCACCTAAGAAAAGAGGCTTTTGTTGTTGTGTGTGTGTTTTTGAGACAGGGTCTTTCTTTGTACCCTGTCTGTCCTGGAGCTCTGTATGTAGGCCAGGCTAGCCTTGAAACTCAGAGATCTGCTTGCCTCCTGCTTCCTAAGCATTGGAACTAAAAGTGTGTGCCACCACACCAGGCCTGGGGAGAGAGTCTTGGTGAACTGTCTAGGTCAGGTTGGCTTGTGGGCGTATTTGTGGGGATTGTCTGATCGTTAAGGAGGAAGACTCAGCCCCTTTGTAAGAGGAGTCATTCCTTAGGCAAGTGTCCTGAACAGTTTAAGAGGAAGATAGCTAAGAGCAGGCAGGCAGGCAGGCAGGCAGGCAGGCAGGCAGGCAGGCAGGCA
>JABTXL010006317.1:69729-96868 GCA_025134845.1 Neodon shergylaensis | reverse complement strand
GCAGGCAGGCAGGCAGGCAGGCAGGCAGGCAGGCAGGCAGGCAGGCAGGCAGGCAGGCGGCTGGCCTGTATGAATTCATTTATTTCTCTGCTGACTCTGAATGTGACCAGCTGTTTCAACTTCTCTGCTAGCATGGACTGTAACCTAGAATTGTAAGACAAATACTTGCCTTTTCCTTATGTTGTTTTTGTGTTAATCTAAGTACATTACTTTTTTTTGTTTTGCAATAAAAAAATTAAAATATAATTAAGTCATTTCTTTACTTCTTCCTTCCTCAAACCTCTTGTTTTTTTGTCATGGTGCTATTTTATCATAGCAACAGAAATGAAAGCACAACCTTAATATTTTTCTTTTTTTTTTCTTTTTTATTTATTTTTTTGAGAGAGGTTTTTGTGTAGTACAGGATAGCTTCTAATCTGCTCTGTAGCTGGCCGATGATAACTTTGTATTCCTGATACTTTTACCTTCATCTCCCAAGTGCTGGACTTACAGGTATATACCACCATGCCCACAATCTTCTTTTGTTTCTTGATGAAACAGCTTCATTCTTAGACCCTCCAGAAAGGCGAATATTGAGGTGAGCTAATCAGGGAAAACAAAGGGTCTGTCTCTAGTAGAATTGGAAGACAGTGTACAAATGATTTGACTATTCCTTTTCTAAGGAAGAATCATCCCCAGGGCTTGACCCTAATCCACTAATTTAAACTTCCTCTTTCTTAGTCTGCCTCCTACTGGTAGGTAGTGGACATGATTACGATACATGCTGACTGCCTTCTAGAACCCTCATCTTTTCTGTATCTCTGACAATTACCAAAATAACACTTCTTCTTTTTTTTTTTTGGTTTTTCGAGACAGGGTTTCTCTGTGGTTTTGGAGCCTGTCCTGGAACTAGCTCTTGTAGACCAGACTGGTCTCGAACTCACAGAGATCCGCCTGCCTCTGTCTCCCGAGTGCTGGGATTAAAGGCGTGCGCCACCCCCCCCCCCCCCCCGGCCCAAAATAACACTTCTGTGTGAGGAACAGAAGACAGCTTTATGCCATCTGCTACTTCTCTCACCTCAGCTACCAAAACTTGACCAAGGAGAAAAATAGGGCTAGGGAGGTGGGCTGGGAAATCATTATCTATAGTTGGAGACCCCATTTATTTATTTGGTTTTGCTCCACATCCTCTTCCTTTTAATTTAGGGAAATGCTCACACAGCCTGGTTCTAAAAAACTGTTTTTCCATGTATAGTTCTTAACTTTTTTTTTTTTTTTTTTTTTTGATTTTCAAGACAGGGTTTCTAGCTTTTGGTTTCTGTCCTGGAACTAGCTCTTGTAGACCAGACTGGCCTCGAACTCACAGAAATCTGCCTGCCTCTGCCTCCCTAGTGCTGGGATTAAAGGCGTGCGCCACCACTGCCCGGCTTCTTAACATTTCTTGTCCAGTGCTTTGTAATGTAATGTATGTTTGCTTCAGTGTAGGTGGTGTTCAGACATTTGAAATAACATGAGTGAAATCTTGTTAGAAGTTTAAACACTCATTAGGAAGTTCTTGTTATCATGTGGGTTAAATATTTTCTCATCTTACATATGCTGTTATATCAATATCTTTATAGATGTTCATTACTTTTTATATTTATATTTTTATTTATTATGTATACAATATTCTGTCTATATGCCTGCAGGCCAGAAGAGGGCACCAGACTTCATTACAGATGGGTGTGAGCCACCATGTGGTTGCTGGGAATTGAGCTCGGGACCTTTGGAAGAGCAGACAATGCTCTTAACTTCTGAGCCATCTCTCCAGCCCCTAGATGTTCATTATTTAAGAAGTATCCATGTGCTCGTGTGTGTGGTAGAGGAACAAAATGTATTCTCACCACTTGAAAAGGGCCAAATCTCATGCATTAGAGGTCTTGTCTTCTGGGTGCTTGAATTTTTTTGCTGACTTTGTTATCTACCACAAGCTAGCCTGCTGAAGTAACCTGTTTGAATGCTTTGTATGGACATTAGACTTCACGTTCATTTCCTATAGAAAAAAAAGTACTGCTTTAATTGACAAGTGTAGAACAGAAATAGAGACTTAAGCTAATATAAATGATTTTCATAACATAATTTTTTGGTAATAAAATTTATTCATGCAATGCTGTGTTCTTTAGTAGCATAATCTGAAAAACAAGCTCTTTGTAAGTAAAACACATTTGAGCACAGAGATTCCGGGGACATGGTGCTTGCTTTCTTGTTCTAGGTACTTTAATTATCGGACTACCCGGTTTCTGGCTGAGGAAGGGTTTTATAAATTTCATAACTGGTTTGATGACCGGGCCTGGTACCCCTTGGGTCGAATCATTGGAGGAACAATTTATCCAGGTGAGGGGGACAGAATTTGTTGTTTGTAAGGACAGTGTGTTTATATGCTGTGAAACAGCTTTATTTCTGCAGGCTTCATTTCAGAATACTTGTAATTTCATTCTGATTATAGATTCCCAAAGTGGATCTTATGGTGAACATGTGTGCGATAGTGGAGATGTGGGGAGGGGAGGATGTCTCATACGTTCTGAATAGAATCCTTAACAGAGAAATGTAGAAACTTAGTACAGTTACTATGATAGTATTTCTAGCGGTTTGTCAAAACCTGTGCTTTTACTTTAGTGAAATTTGGATTGACCCTTTTCTTCTTATTTTCTTACCAGGACAACCTAATGGGATTACTTTTTCCTGTTTCAGGCTTAATGATCACCTCTGCTGCAATCTACCACGTACTCCATTTTTTCCATATCACCATTGACATTCGGAACGTCTGTGTTTTCTTGGCCCCTCTCTTCTCCTCCTTCACCACCATCGTTACATACCACCTTACCAAAGAGCTCAAGGTAAAGGATTTGAGTGACAGGAAGCTTGGGAGTGAATGTTGTTGAGCCTGTAGTAGGTGCTGGAGGCTTGGAGGAGTCTAGAGTCTTAGAAGGTCAGGGAGTGTTGTGACACAGGGGAGATGTACAAACATTTACTCACCCCAGATAGGGAACCAAAGACAGACCAAGGTAAAGATACCTCCAAAATCTCAGAAAAGCTGGAATGCCAGAGCTTACTGTAGGGCTTGCAAGCAGCTTTACAGGTTGGATAATGTGTCTCTTCCAAGCAGCTTTGGTTTGTTTGGGCCTCTTACATGTAGCTTGGCTGCTCTACTTGTCTCTGAGCAGTTCTTACTGTTTGTATAAAACGGGGAGCCAGGGGCTAGTGAATCTGGTTTGTTTTAGGAACTTCCTGAAGCTTCTGAGTTGTTTACTTTCTGCAGGGTGGAATACTTCCTTTAAAACAGGTTCTGAACCTGTTGGTTGTGACCTTTTGGCAAACCTCGGTCTCTAAAATTATCTACAGTATGATTTATAACAGTAGTGAAATTACAGTTATGAAGTAGCAAGGAAAATAATTTTATGGTTGGTCACCACAACGTGAGAAACTGTACTAAAGAGTCGCACTAGAAAGGTTGAGAAACCACCTCTTTAGAATATCTTTAGTCTTAAGGAGCATCCCATTAGGGTGACTTGTTAGATTTTTTTTTTTTTTTTTTTTTTTTTTGTTTTTTTGAGACAGGGTTTCTCTGTAGCTTTGGTGCCTGTCCTGGAACTAGCTCTTGTAGACCAGGCTGGACTCGAACTCCCAGAGATCCGCCTGCCTCTGCCTCCCAAGTGCTGGGATTAAAGGTGTGCGCCACCCCCCCCACTTGTTACATTTTGAAGGAAATTGGAAACTCCTACATAGTGGGGAGCTAGAGGCTAAAGACATTTGTTGAACCGAATTAGTGGAGAATATGCGCTTTATTATCATTTGCAGCTGTTTGCCCTTTTAAGGTTTTCAGGTTTCTTGTTGACCTTGATTCTTTGCACTCTATTCTTATTCTGTGGCTGTAGTGTTAGGGAGGTACCTGAGAGGTGATAAACTAGTAGGAAGGCTTGAGAAGCCAGGTGCAGCTGGGAAGACTGAAAGGTTGGCTGGTAACCTCTCAACTTTACAGTCTCCTCAATCTGGGTAGATTGTCACTTTATTTATTTATTTTATTTTATTTATTTATTTATTTTTTTTGAGACAGGGTTTCTCTGTAGTTTTTGGTGCCTGTCCTGGAACTAGCTCTTGTAGACCAGGCTGGCCTCGAGCTCACAGAGATCCGCCTGCCTCTGCCTCCCGAGTGCTGGGATTAAAGGCGTGCGCCACCACCGCCCGGCTAGATTGTCACTTTTTTGTTGAGTTTTTGAGATAGATAGGATTTTCCTCTGGAGCCCTTCAGAATTGTGTCTACCTGGCTTCGCTTTCTAAGTGCTGGGATTACATGTGTTTGCTGTCATGCCCAGTTCTTTGTTTTCTTTTAAAGTCAAATAATGTTATTCTTTTGTTGTAGAAGTGGTGTTTTTTTTTTTTTTTTGTGATGTGCAGTCACTGTTAGAGGAGGGGGCTAATAAGTTTGATAGCTAAATAGTCCATTCTGATGCAAATACTGGCTTTTATTTATTTTGTTTTTAGACAGAGTCTTACTGTATAGTCCTGGCTGATCTCAAACTCACAGATTTATCTGCTTTTGCCTCTGCCTCTGGAGTGCTGAGATTAAAGGTGTGTGCCTCCATATCCAGCAGGCTCTGGTTTTGACAGCTCATGTAATTGTTATTATTTTCATTATTATTATTTTGGGAGGACAGGCTGTTATGTAGTCTAAGCTGATCTTAACTCACTGTGTAGCCAAGGATGATCTTGTGTGTCTTATTTAATCCCACTGTCTCCCAAATGCTGGGATTATAGGCATGTTTGGTTTATGTGGTGCTAGGGATCAAACTAGGGCTTCAAGCTTGCTCGGCATGTGAGTATCCTGTCAGCTGAGCTATATCTCTAATTACTCTTCTATTACCCGTTTTTTTGTTTTTTCCCTTAGAAAGGATCATGTTGTGTTACCTAGATTGGTCTTGGGTTTTTAACCCTCTTGACTCAATCTGCTGAGATGATAGGTCCTTTCCATTATACCCTGCAGCTCATATGATGTCTCTGTCTCAGCATATTTGTACTCAGTATTAGATTTGGTATTCTCATATGGAGTTGACTAAAGTTTGGCTTTGTTATGCTATGTGCATTTCTAGCATCCTATATCGACCTTGGAAATTTTTGAGTGCTTTTTGGGCCCCTGGTAAACAGAATGGATTAGTAGGTCCTCAGTTCTCTTAGAGGCATATCCATGTTAACTTCTGCTTTTCCAGGATGCAGGAGCTGGGCTTCTTGCTGCTGCCATGATTGCTGTAGTTCCTGGGTATATTTCTCGATCTGTAGCTGGCTCCTATGATAACGAAGGTAAGATTTAGAATGCGGAAAGAGGTTTTTTTTTGTTTTGTTTTGTCTTTTTTTTTTTTTTTTTGAGACTGGCTGTCCTGCAACTTGCCTTGTAGACCAGGCTGACCTTGAACTCAGAGATCTGCCTGCCTCTGCCTCCCAGGTGCTGGTAATAAAGGCATGCGCCACCATGCCTGGCAAATGCTGAAAGGGGTGTGTTCACTTTATTATCTACTGAAATTTCACAAGGTGCTGAATTTAGGTTCATCTCTATTACTTAGCAACAATAAAATTGGACTTGGTAAGAATGGCAGGAAGGAATCTTGGACAAGATACTCCCCTAGAGAGGTAGCTGGGAACTTTAAAAATTAATACCTATTTACCGTGTGTGTCTACATTCATGCTCATGCATGCTTTTATGTCAAGGTCAGAGGACAACTTGCAGCTGTCAATTCTCTTCTATCATGTGATTCTCAGGGATTAGACTGAGGTCATTAGACTTGATAGCAAGTACTACCTGACCTAGCCAAGCAGTCTCATCAGCCCTAGCTGGGAACTTCTTAACAGGCCTTTGTTCACTCATATATAGCTGTTGTTTTAACATTATGTTCTGCTGGGCGGTGGTGGCGCACGCCTTTAATCCCAGCACTTGGGAGGCAGAGGCAGGCGGATCTCTGTGAGTTCGAGACCAGCCTGGTCTACAAGAGCTAGTTCCAGGACAGGTTCCAAAACCACAGAGAAACCCTGTCTCGAAAAACCAAAAAAAAAAAAAAAAAAAACCATTATGTTCTTAATTTTTCTACTGTAAGTGTCTTTAAAATTACAGTGATTTTTATCGACTTTTTTTTTTTTGTTGAAACGTATTGGGAGAGCATAATGTTAGGTATTATAGAGATAGATAATAAATTTGATTATTTTGTTCAAAAATTGAAAAAAAATTTAAGGGATAGATGACAGATGTCCTATAATCTGCTAAGGAATATAATAATGGACTTGTAAAAATAACTCTAGTTGAATATGATTGCATATACCTGTAATCCTGGCACTTAAGCAGGAAGATGAGGAGTTCAAGGCCATCTTTGACTATATAGTGCATTTGTGGCCAGCCTGGACTACGTGAGACATTGTTCTAGAAAATAAAAACAATTTAAAAAAAACTCAAAGCTGGCCCGATGTTCACATTACTGTAATCCTAGCATTCAAAGTGAAAATGGAAGATGTTGAGTTTTCAAGTCCAGTCTGGGCTTTATAGTATGTTTGAGTCTAGCTTTGGCTACATAGTGAATTTCATTCAGGCTTGCCTATGCTGCCTAGCTCAAACAAAACAAACAATAACAAAAAGTTAAAGCTCTTGAGCATTGTCCTTTGGGGATGTCTTGTAAACAGAAATTAATTTGGTTTTAGGGATCAAAAGAAAGCTTTTTGGAAGTAGTTGAAATTGATCTGGACCCATATTTGGGAATTCATGAGGCAGTTTTTTTCCTCAGGGGTTGGGTAGTCAGGGTGGTGGTAGAGCTGTGCATGGAATTGAGGGCGTTGGGCATGGTAGACAGTATTCTGTCTTGGAGGCATAGCTCCAGGTCATCTATGAGTCAGTTGTTAAGGACAACACCCTTCTGAGTAAAGGTCTGCCTTTATTAGCATGCATATAGCCTTGCATATTCTTAAGACTAGCTGGAAATTTAATGCCTACAAATAAAGTAGTGGCGTTTTTGTTGTTGTCGTTTTTTGGAATTTTGAGACAGGGTTTCTTGGTGTAGCCCTGGCTGTCCTGGAACTTGCTCTGTAGACCAAGCTGGCCTCAAATTCACAGAGATCCACCTGCGTCTGCCCTCCCCAGTCCTGGGATTAAGGTGTGCGCCACTACTGCCCAGCCAAATAAAATAGTGTTGTGGCCAATATTTACCAGTTGCTTCCTGTATTCTAGTAACTATTTCAGGTGCTTTTTCTCCACTGCATTTTCCCTTGCAATGTTTTTAATAAGTAGATATTTACTGTAGATTCCATGGGCTGGAGGTGCAGCTCAGGAGATGAGAATTTACCTAGCGTGCGTGAGGCCCTTTTTCTAATCCTCAGCACTGGGGGAAGAAAATTATACTCAGACTCCTTCTTACGGGAAGCAAAGGGAAGTAAAATAATTTGCCTAAGATTATACTTGTAGTGAATAGTAGTTTAGAAATGTGAGTCTAGATAGTGTGTTCCAGAACTGTGTTCTTTTATTAAAGATTTATTACTTTTGATTGTATGTTTGTAAGTGCAGGTGCCCGAAGAGTTAGATCTAGTGTTAGAGGTGGTGGTGAGTCGTCAAATGTGGGTGCTAGGAATTGGTTCTTCAGCAGCAGCAGTGTTTGTTCTCAGCCACGGAGTCCTCTTCTAGTCCCTAGAAAAGGGTGATTTTTTTTTTGGTTGTTTGTGTTTTATTTTGTTTTTGAGACAGGGTTACTTTGTGTAGCTCTGGATGTCCTGGATTTTGCTCTGTACATCAGGCTAGCTTTAAACTCATATCCACCTGTCTCTGCCACCTGAATGCTGGGATTAAAGGTCTAGCTCCTAGAAAAGCATTCTTAACCTGTGTTAGTGCGGCTTCTGAATGTCTTGTTTTCTTCAGGAATTGCTATCTTTTGCATGCTGCTTACTTACTACATGTGGATCAAGGCAGTGAAGACTGGTTCCATCTACTGGGCTGCCAAGTGTGCCCTTGCTTATTTCTACATGGTAACTATATACATGTATTCTCTGTGTCTCTTTCTTTTTTTGGCGTTGGGATTGAGCTCATACTAAGTATCTGATTAACTGCTGAGGTAGTACTTCTCTACATATTTTTTTTTTTAAATCTTTTTTTTTTAAATATTTATTTATTTATTATATTATGTGTATAGCATTCCTTCCACGTATGCCTGCAAGCCAGAAGGGGGCGCCAGGTCTCATTATAGATGGCTGTAAGCCACCATGTGGTTGCTGGGAATTGAACTCAGGACCTCTGGAAGAGCAGTCAGTGCTCTTAACCTCTGAGCCATCTCTCCAGCCCTTCTCTACATATTTTTAATAAAACAATTTTGTTTCCCCCCTCCCCAGTCCCAAGTTCTTTCTAAGATAGGCTCTTATGTATCCCAGGTTGACCTCAAACTCTGTGTAGCCAAGGATGGCCTTCTGATCCCTTGTCTCCCTGAGAGCTGGGATTACAGATGTGTACCACAGTGCCTGGATTATACAATGTTTAGGATTGAACCGAGGGCTTCTTGTATGCTAGGCAAGCATTCTACCGAGTTGTATCCCTAGATCCCCTGTTTTTCAGTGTACTAATAAAGTCTTTCAAATTCTGTATTACTGTATTTCCTATGGGTACATGTTGGCTGTCCCATATTTTTATTATACTCCCCTTAAAAATTTTCTTTTCTGCCGGGCAGTGGTGGCGCACGCCTTTAATCCCAGCACTCGGGAGGCAGAGGCAGGCGGATCTCTGGGAGTTCGAGGCCAGCCCGGTCTACTAGTTCCGGTATGGGCACCAAAGCTACAGAGAAACCCTGTCTCGAAAAACCAAAAAAAAAAAAAAAAAAATTTCCTTTTCTAAGATACATTTTTTTCTATGTAATTTTACATCTGTCCCTTGACTTTGTTTTTGTTCTTCTACTTAGATTGTGTCTGACACCGTATGGCATCTAGATTAACACTGTGACTTGGTATATCTTACTATATCAGTGTCAGCATGCTCTGAGTCTGCTCCAAGGGACTAATCCTTCTGTCTTCTCACAGGTCTCTTCATGGGGCGGTTATGTGTTCCTGATCAACTTGATCCCTCTTCATGTCCTGGTGCTAATGTTAACAGGCCGTTTTTCTCACCGGATCTATGTAGCCTACTGTACTGTTTACTGCCTGGGCACCATTCTTTCTATGCAGATCTCCTTTGTGGGCTTCCAGGTAAGCTGAGACTTTATAGAGTTTCTGCAGCCAAATGTTTACAAGTAGCTCCAACTAGATTGACTAGGTTGGATTCTCTTAAGAAGAATATGAATTACAGTTTTTATTTTCCGCTGCTTATTAACTGAAACAACAGAATTGTTGGTTATGAATCTGCCTCTAATAACACATCAGTTTTTGCTGCATGCTATTTGAATTTAATGGCTCTATGCGTAGGTTTGTGTGAGGAGGAGGGCCAGTTAACAGGGTTGACTTGAATGATCAAAGTTAAAATTTCAAAAAAGTTTAAAATTCCAGCCTTTTAGTGGAAATGACCCCATTTAATAGCAGCGGACTTCGAACATCTTAATGCGGCCTAGTGAGTCCTTGAGGAAGCAAAGCACGAGCTTTGTGACCAGGTTGTGTGTACAGTTATCAGGAAATTGTGTGTTTTCTTTTGTAAAGCTTTCATACTTAGAGATAAGCAAATATTTGTAGTCACTTAATATTTGAAATTTGCTATTCACTGGAAGATGTAGAGAATGTGCTGTGCTAGTCTCTGAGGAAGTTGGAGAAAGAAATATACACAGCTGTCAGTGGTCTACAGTTCAGTAGTTCTGGAAAGTGTTTCTGGAGCGTTGACATTAATAGTGTCTGGACACTTGTTAGAAATGCAGATTCTGTGGAGGAGGGATTAAGAATTCAGGGTCATCCTTGACTTCAGTCAGGTTGAAGCTCAGGCTGGTGTGCATGAAACTCTGTCTCAACAGACAGATCAGATCAGAACAGAGAACCCAGATCAAGCCAAACCAAGCCAAGTGAGACAGTAAAAGAGACCTGTTGAATCAGACACTCTGGGTGGGGCTCAGAACCCACTTTAACATTCCCCTTGGTTATAATGCCCACTAGAGTTAGAGAACCACTGTCTGTGGAAGAGAGTCATTATATACTAAAGGAGTCATACTGGTGCTTGAGACATAGGAGCCATTGATTCTCAGGTTTGGAGATGAAAGTGACATTGAATTTTAAATGATGAGTTTTAGTGAAAGGGAATTAGGAGAAAACTCAGTCCACACTAAGGAAGTAACTGGAGCAGGTGGCAAGGATGTGATTGTGATGGTGTATAGTGTGCTTTGTTAGACTATTTAGAAAACATATTCTTCTATATATATTTAAATATATATTTACATATATAAAGAAGGTCTCAGACATTCTTTAGAAAATATATTCGGTAAATTAAACCCATTTCTATATTGGTCCTTGTTCATTTTGGAACTTGAGACCTCATTTGACTCCTTGGGTTGAAGTAGATCAGAAAAGTACCAATCTTGGATGAACTCTATTTGTTTTTTCTCCTAATATTGTCATATGTGATCACCCACTTCCCCCTAGCCTGTCCTTTCATCAGAACACATGGCAGCCTTTGGAGTGTTTGGTCTCTGTCAGATCCATGCCTTCGTAGACTACCTGCGCAGCAAACTGAATCCACAGCAATTTGAAGTTCTTTTCCGAAGTGTCATCTCCCTGGTTGGCTTTGTCCTCCTCACCGTGGGAGCACTCCTCATGCTGACAGGTAGGGGAGCACGTCTTTTATAGTTAGATACACATGGATACAGATGTAGAATAAATACCAAAATGATGGCCTGTTCAGTCACCACAGAAGATTCTGTCTTTATTTCGAGCACTAAAGCCAAGCACTTAAAGATTAGTTTAATTTTATGTGTATGGGTGTTTTTTTGCATGTATGTTTGTGTACCACATGTGTGCCTGGTTCCTGAGGAGACCAGAAGAAGGCATCAAATTCCCTGGAACTGGAATTGTGGACAGTTGTGAGCCACTACATGGGTACTGGGAACCGAACCCATGTCGTCTGCAAGAGCAGCAAGGACTCTTAACTGCTGAGCTGTTTCTTCAGCCCCAAAGTCCTACTCTTTAAAACCTTCATTTTGTTTGTCAGCATTTGGATTCATCATGACAGAGTGTCTTTGTAGAGCTAAAAGGATTATCTAGCCTTGCCAGCACTTTTGATTTCTTTTTCAGTTTTCTTTTTCTTTCCTATTGGTTGGCTTGTAGAAATTCTTTTCTTTGTCATAGTTTAAGTCATGGCACTCAATCTATGGAAACTAAATCATGGTTATTTAGGTGATATTCCCCTTTTTTTTTAATTTACACTTCTCAGAAGCTAATTTGATTTTTCTAATTCATAGCAGGATGGAGGACCTAGTTCACTTAGATTCTAGAGTTGACTTTGATTTCTTAATTTGACTAGATTAAGCCTAAGAGTCTCCATTTCAGTAGGCTTCTCTGGAACCCGCTTTTCCCATGAATTTTTATGTAGCCAAATTATGTTGTTGAAAAATATACCCTCTCAAGTTTAAAAAGAAAGGAGTAAAACTGTAAATAATACTGATGTTGGTAAATCAAAAACAGTCCTTTTTTTAATCTCAGAATTTTATAAAAATGGATCGTTGTGGGTAAAAGTGCTTTTTGCACAGTCTTGCACTTATGGGGCGAATGGCTAATTAAGACAGTACAGTCGCTCAGAAGCTTGGTGGTAAGTTAGTCTGGAATATGTTTGGTTTATTTGTTTGCTTTTTTCAAAATAGGGTTTCTCTGTTTAGCTTTGGAGCCTGACATGGCACTCACTCTGTAGACCAGGCTAGCCTTGAACTCACAGACATCTGCCTACCTCTGCCTCCCGAGTGCTGGGATTAAAGGTGTGTGCCACCACCGCCCGGCTAGTTTGGAATATGAAGTGTGGCAGAAACAATAAAGGAGATCCTGCCTCAGACAAGGTGGAAAGCAAGAACCAGCTCTCAGAAGTTGCTGTGTTACTTTACCACTTCTGTGCATACTCAGACACTACACAGGCACACTAATAATAAAATAAACTGGAATGTTGTGATTACTTAGCATTTTAGCTTAATGTTTTAGGACTATATGTGAAATATTTATTGCCTTTTCTTGCAGGAAAGATTTCTCCCTGGACAGGGCGATTCTACTCACTGCTGGATCCTTCTTATGCTAAAAACAACATCCCCATCATTGCATCTGTGTCTGAGCACCAGCCCACAACCTGGTCCTCCTACTATTTTGATCTGCAGCTCCTTGTCTTCATGTTTCCAGGTCTGTCCTGCATTTTGAAGTAACCTTCATAAGAATTATCCTTCGATTCCAAATATATTAACTACCCTCTTCCTTACTTTTTAAATATTTACTTACTTTTTGTTAGGTATTTAAAAATATTTTTATGTATGTATGTATGTATGTATGTATGTATGTATGTGTGTATGTGTGTATGTGTGTATGTGTGTATGAGTGCAGGTGCCTACAGAGACTAGAAGAGGGTGTCCAGTATTCTGGAGGTAGAGTTACAGGCAGTTGTGAGCTGCCCCATGTGGGTACTTATACTTACTACTCATAGCATATTCCTTTCTCTTTTACCCAGTTTTCTTCTTGGTTATATTGAAGCTCTATGTTGAGTTTTTATAGTTAAGACAATTTTTATATTATAAAAACAATAGAGATAAGTTTAAAAATATGCAAAACGGGTACATTTGCACTAGTTCTTACTACCTGTTCTACTACCTTTAACATTTTAAATCAGATGCACTGATGAATGTCTATAATTTAGTACTTGGAACCTGAGGCAGGAGGATTGTGAACTTGAGTTTGTTCTGGGCTACATTCTCAAAAAACTGTAATGAAAAACCCATTTTCAGTATTAATTAATTTTAAGATAGGGTCTATTTTGTATTTGTGGTCTATTGTGTATTACAGGCTAACCTGTAACATTCATCTACTTATTTGTTGAGTGTGAATGATACCATTCAATGTTCTAGCCTAATTATAAAGAATCATGGGGCCGGGTGGTGGTGGCGCTCGCCTTTAATCCCAGCACTTGGGAGGCAGAGGCAGGCGGATCTCTGTGAGTTCAAGACCAGCCTGGTCTACAGAGCTAGTTCCAGGACAGGCTCCAAAACCACAGAGAAACCCTGTCTCGAAAAACCAAAAAAAAAAAAAAAGAGTCATGGTTAGGCGTGGAGCTAGGGCTTTGTCAGGGATGGGACACTTGCCTAGCATGACTGAGGCCTGGGGAAAAACAAACATAATTTCTGCCAATTTAGGATTTACAGAAATATTTTTTTCGTCTGTAGATTTGTATAAAGATGTGGAAGAGGAAAGGGACCTATAACTTCTTATAGCAGTATCTTAATGTATTTTATACTTAACATATGGTGTAATTAACCATCTCTTCTGCTAGATGATTTGTGGTTGTTTGGTTATAGTAAACATCTTGGTATAATTTTCTTTAGCATAGATTCCTAGAATTACTGAGGCAAATGTATGAAGCTATCCAGTTGTATAATGAAGTATTTTCCCTTGTATTTTCTGTACAGGCTCAGCTGCTTACTTTTCTTTCCCTCTTTTGTAGTTGGCCTCTATTACTGCTTTAGTAACCTGTCTGATGCCCGGATTTTCATCATCATGTATGGTGTGACCAGCATGTACTTTTCAGCTGTAATGGTGAGGAATTCCCTCAGTTCTAGCCAAACTTTATCCCTGACTCTGCGGTGCTTTCTCGTTTGTTCTTTTTTTTTTTTTTGCCTAGCTGAATTAAAAAAAAAAATATTGGTGATTATGCAAAACATCCTGCTGTTGGTAATACTTATTTGTAATAAACAGACACATTCTGTTTGTGGGGGTCTAATTTTTTTGAGTTCGTAACCCTGTGTTAGGCACTTTTATACTTCATTGAACTTGGAGCAGATTAAAGAAAAATGTTTGCATGGAACTGCGGTTACAGGCAGTTGTTTGCCTCCTGATATGGATGCTGGAAACCAAATTCAGGTTCCCTAGAAGAACCAGAAGCTTAGCCGCTACCACTCTCTAGCTCCTGGAGTAGATTTTTTTTTTTATCTTAAAGCCTTGAGAGTACTGTCTATGCTTTATTGTTAAGACAGAGAAGGATTTTATGTAAGGTACTAATATATTTCTTACACTATTTTGAAACTTTTTTTATTTTATTTATTTTTATGTGTGTGTATGTTTGAGTGTGTATCTGTACACTACAAATATATTTTAATTGGTTATGGTGGTATACGCCTATAATCCCAGCACTTGGGAAGTAGAACCATTAGTTCAAGAATGATCTGGTCAACATGGCTAGTCTCTATCTAGAAAAACAATATGGACAAAAATAAGTATATAAAAAAGTAAAAATTTGTTGAGAGGTGTGGTGCATGCCTTTTATCCTAGTATTCACAAATTGGATATCGAGTTCAAGGCCAATGTGGTTTACAAAGAAAGTTCCAGCCAGGATGGCCAGGACTGTTTCACAGAGAAACCTGTCTCCAAAAACCAATAAAAACAAAACAGCAACAACAAAAAAAACGAACCAACAACAGCAAAACTCCAGTAAAAATTTTATATTATCATTCAGAACCTAGACACATTTAGATATGGAGTCTGTTATTTATATTCATGTTTTTTGAGACAAGGTCTTTTGTTTCCCCTATGTTTTAATTATGTATGTATGTATGTATGTGTGTGTTTGTGTGTTGGTATGTGCATGTCAGTGAAGGTGCCATGGAGGCCAGAGCCAGGCTATTGTGAGCCACTCCATGTGTGTGCTGGGAACTAAACTCAGTTCCTCTGCAAGAGCAGTAGATGATCTTAAACCATTGAGTCATCTCTTCAGCTCCAAAGATTATTATTTATTATGTTTACTTATGTGTATGTGTTTGTGTGTATGCTATATGCTAGCAGGTACTTGCAGAGTCCAGAAGAGGATATCACATCTCCTTGAATTACCTAACATGGGTGTTGGGAACTAAACTCCAGCCTTTTTTATTTAGCTTTATTTTATGTGCTTTGGTGTGAAGATGTCAGATCCCCTGCAACTGGATCTTCAGACAGTTGTGAGCTGCCATGTGGGTGCTGGGAATTGAACCCGGGTCGTCTGGAAGAACAGTCAGTGCTCTTAACCACAGAGCCATTTCTCCAGCCCCCTGAACTCCAGTCTTTTTTTTTTTTTTTTTTGGTTTCTCGAGACAGGGTTTCTCTGTGGCTTTGGAGCCTGTCCTGGAACTAGCTCTGTAGACCAGGCTGGTCTCGAACTCGCAGCGATCCGCCTGCCTCTGCCTCCCGAGTGCTGGGATTAAAGGCGTGTGCCACCATCGCCCTGCTCTGAACTCCAGTCTTAAGGATCATGCTTTTAAACTGCTGAGCCATATCTCCTCCATGTATGTGTGTATATGTGTACATGCATATGTGCAGGTACAGGGTCCAGAAGAGGGTGACAGATCTGGAGTTTTAGGCAGTTATGAACTGCCCAACATGGGTTAACTTATTAGGTCCTCTAGAAGAGCAGTATGTGCTTGGAAGCCATTGAGCCACCTCTCAGGTCCTGGCCTTGAACTTTTGATTCTCCTTTCAGAGCATTTTGATAGCTGGAATTATAGATTTGCACAGCAACTGGCCCAACTGCAACAAAGTTTAAGAAATACTTCTGTTATGCTAAAACTATACTACATATTTTTTATTTCACCTTTGCTGAAGTAGAATATTTGTTGAAAATTGCTAAATTGAGGTCATAGTCTTCCAGTAGATTGAAGTCTTGTTATCTGTGGAAGACTTATTATATTGATCACGATTCTCTTTCCTTTTAGGTGCGTCTAATGCTGGTGTTGGCACCTGTTATGTGCATTCTTTCTGGCATTGGTGTCTCCCAGGTGTTGTCCACATATATGAAGAATTTGGATATAAGTCGCCCAGACAAGAAGAGCAAGAAGCAACAGGATTCTACTTATCCTATTAAGAATGAGGTGAAATTTAAGTAACATGTTGGCTTGGGATAATGTGCATGCGTGTGTGTGTTTGAGAGGGGTGGTCACAGTGAACTTGTGCAGCCTGATGTATTTTGGTCTGTCATATTTGGTCGTAAGACTCTGTCTGTGTTTGGTTTACATACAGTTCTTTTTTCTGTAGGTGGCAAGTGGAATGATACTGGTCATGGCCTTTTTTCTTATTACCTATACTTTCCACTCAACTTGGGTAACCAGTGAAGCCTACTCTTCTCCCTCCATTGTACTATCTGCTCGTGGTGGGGATGGCAGTCGGATCATTTTTGATGACTTCCGAGAAGCATATTACTGGCTTCGTCACAATACTCCAGAGGTAAAAATTTGAGAGGGGTTGGATAGTCAGATAGTGGTGAAGACACTTGATATTGTGATAAATATGACCTCTTTTAGATGGATTAAAAATTTAGAAACTCAGTTTTGTTTTTTTTTTTTTTTTGGTTTTTCGAGACAGGGTTTCTCTGTAGCTTTGGTGCCTATCCTGGAACTAGCTCTTGTAGACCAGGCTGGCCTCGAACTCCCAGAGATCCGCCTGCCTCTGCCTCCCAAGTGCTGGGATTAAAGGCATGCGCCACCACTGCCCGGCTAGAAACTCAGTTTTTAATAAGCTTTAAAGGCCAACTTTCATTGAAGACTTGTCTAAAGTAGTGTTTCTCCACTTGTGGGTTGTGGCCCTTTTGGCAAACATCTGTCTCCAAAAATATTTATATTACAATTTCTAACAGTAGCAGAATTACAGTTGTAAAGTAGCAGCAAAAATAGTTTGTGCCTGGGGGTCACCACAACATTTGAAAGTGTATTAAAGAGTTGAAGAATTAGAAAGTTTGAGAATCATTGTTCTAGAGTATCTTAAATTCTAGATTCTGTTTGAACATTTGTATTGATATGGTAGTGGTTTTAATATAAGGTAGATTAAATGAGTTTCAAAAGAAAATATTAATTATGTTTGCTATAAAAAAAGCAGAAACTAAAACAGAATCAAGGTAAAGAGTTACCACCTAATAATAATGACATTTAACATTGTAAGTTATGTCTTTTGAGGTTTTGAAGTGTTTTTTTTTTTTTCAGTAGCTATTGGAAACAGTTTTTCTGAGTCAGATTTGCTAAAAACCCAAACTAAGAAGTTTTTTAAAAGCAGTGTTGGGCCGGGCAGTGGTGGCGCATGCCTTTAATCCCAGCACTCAGGAGGCAGAGGCAGGCAGATCTCTGTGAGTTCTAGGCCAGCCTGGTCTACAAGAGCTAGTGCCAGGACAGGCTCCAAAGCTACAGAGAAACCCTGTCTCGAAAAACTAAAAAAAAAAAAATAAAAAAAAAAAAATAAAAAAAAAAAATAAAAGCAGTGTTGGGGCTGAACCCAGAACCTTAGCATGTGTTAAGCACATACTCCACCACTGAGCTATGTACTCAGTCCCCAAACTAAGACTCTTTTAATCCTGCCATCATATTTTGTGGTTTGTGTTTTCCCTTCTACTTCTGTAATAATTTTATAATGACTTTGCAATGTTTTTATAAATTTTATAATGATTTTATGTTATTAAGGGTCACATTAAAAATTACCTAATGACAGACGAGGAGTGTTGGCACATGCCTTTAATCTCAGCATTGAGGATAAGAAGCAGGTGAACCTCTGAGTTTGGGGCCAGCGTGATGTACATGGTGAGACTATATCTCTGAAGAAAAAAATTTAAATTACCTAGTGACACTAAACTGTCTTAGCTATACTACGTAGTCCCCTATACTTGTTTCAGTGGTCTGGAAGTAGGGTATTTGGGAATGTTGGGTTGTATGTAATGTAAACTATTTCCTGACTGTATAAATGGAGGAGCCGGTGCCCCAATTTTATCAATTTTATTTTCTTGTTAGGAGTACATTACTCTGTTAAGAAGTTGATTAATTAGGAAAGTCTTACTTGCTATCAAAGATGTCCTTCCATTCCTCTTAGCATTTTTTTTTCCCCTGAGGCAGGGTTTCTCTGTGTAGTGGCTTTGGCTGCCCTGCAACTAGCTCTTGTAGACCAGGCTGGCCTCAAACACACAGAGATCTACTTGCCTCTGCCTCCCGAGTTCTGGGATTAAAGGTATGCACCATCACCGCCCGGCGGCATTTGGTTTTTAAGAGCAGTGAGATAAACATTTTTCTGTATTCATTCTTGTTTTAGGATGCAAAGGTCATGTCATGGTGGGATTATGGCTACCAGATTACCGCAATGGCAAATCGGACAATTTTAGTGGATAATAACACATGGAATAATACTCACATTTCTCGAGTAGGGCAGGTAAGGTAAATGGGTCCTTAGGGTGTCTGATATGTGAGGTCTGTTGGGAAATGTGTTGCTAGGAGAGGAAATTGACTTGAGATTTTTTTTGAACCTTGTGCATTTATTTTTCTAGGCCATGGCATCCACAGAAGAAAAAGCGTATGAAATCATGAGGGAGCTTGATGTCAGCTATGTGCTTGTCATTTTTGGAGGCCTTACTGGATATTCCTCTGATGGTACTGTACTTGATATTGTTTCTATCTGTGGGCACTGAAAATGTAGTGAATCATTTTACTATTTTAATTTTATTTATTCATATTTGTTTTTGAGAGTCTCATGTCAGCCATTATCATTAGTAACTTACCATAAAAAGAATTATTGCTTATTGTCTTAGGGTTTCTGTTAGCTGTGATGAAACACTTTTATTCAAAGCAACCTGGGGAGGAGAACATTATTTTATCTACAGGGAAAGGAACTCTATCTAGTCAGGAACATAGAGGTAGGAGCTGATACAGAAGCCATGGAGAAGTGTTGCTTACAGATTTGCTTCTTTTGGCTTGCTTGTCTGCTTTTTTGTAGGACCCAGAACCAATCAGTCCTACCCTCAGTGAGCAGGTCTCTCCTCCATGGGCCAGTGCTCTTAACTGCTGAGCCATCTCTCCAAGCTCCTGTAATACAGAATAATAAAAGCTAACCCAATAAAAAAGATAGTCTGTTAAGTTACATATATAGGTTTTTATCAACCATGTAGTTCAGCCAGTTGTTGAAATTGCAGAGATTTCTATATGATGTATGTACCATTCATTCTGTTCTGGATAGGGTTTTTTTTTTTTTTTTTAAATTAGGGAGGGGGATTTCAAGACAGTTTCTCAGTAACTATGGAGCCACTCCTGGAACTCGCTCTATGGACCTGGTTGGCCTCAAAAAAAAAAAAAGTGAAAATATCAGATTTTGTGAAGTCAGAGTCCTGTTTACTAGCTAATTGTATGTAAAGAAAGACTTATTTAGAAAAATAAGGGGAAAAAATGAACTTTCTTTGGAGGTGATACCATTTTTTTTTTTTTTTTGGTTTTTTCGAGACAGGGTTTCTCTGTGGTTTTGGAGCCTGTCCTGGAACTAGCTCTTGTAGACCAGGCTGGTCTCGAACTCACAGAGATCCGCCTGCCTCTGCCTCCCGAGTACTGGGATTAAAGGCGTGTGCCACCACTGCCCGGCATATTTTTGAATCGTTGAAAGAATGATGATTTGCCAATAGTCTAATTGTAGGAGCTAGTCTTGTTTTAAAGACAATAAAATACTTTTTAAAGACATTAAAAATAATGCAGACTATTCAGTATCTAGCTCTACGAAAACACGCATGAGACAATAATGAAAGACAATCTCTCAAAACTGGATTACTAGGAGTTGTGAAAATTTGAGTTATTGTTGCTATTAATCTTGTTATTTATTCAATATTTCACCTGGGTCTGTTTGTGAAAACTTTTGAATTTTAAAAGTCCCACCCCCACACTTATATGTACAATCTCAGTGGTGGCTGATTTCGTTTCAGTTGCTCATTCCCAGCTCATCTTTAGGGCAATGAGTGATGGAGTATGACTATGGCTATAATCCTAGCATTACACATGCTGAAGCAGTAGACCAGTGTGTGCTACATCATGAGTTCTTACCATAGAATAAATCAAAACCTAAAAATGCTCGTGACTTGATCTTTCAAGATGCTGCCTAGATTGGCCTTGAACTCTTCAGTGCTGAGATTACAGGTCCAGGCAAGATGCTGTTTTCTAAAACAATTAGCAGATCTTTGGATAGACATTTTCTGTTGCTTTATTATTTTTTTCAGACAGGATCTCACTATGTAGAGATGTCTGGCCTGGAACTTGCTATGTAGACTAGACTAGGCTAGCCTTAAAGTAACAGAGATCCACCTGCCTGTGTCCAAGTGCTGGGGTTACCACTACACCTGGCTTCTAGTTTTACTTTATTATTTTTTATTTTTTTGGCTTTTTGGGACAGGGTTTCTCTGTGTTACAGTCCTGGCTGTCCTGGAACTAGCTGTTGTAGACCTGGTTGGCCTTGAACTCACAGAGATCCACCTGCCTCTGCCTCCCAAGTGCTGGGATTAAAGGCGTGTTCCACTACTGCCCGGCTATTGGTTTTACTTTTTGTTGAGTGCTTATGAAGGTTTAAAATAAAATAGTTGATCATTAAACAGATTTTTTTATATGAAAAGTTGATGCTGCCGGGCGACGGTGGCGAACGCCTTTAATCCCAGCACTTGGGAGGCAGAGGCAGGCGGATCTCTGTGAGTTCGAGACCAGCCTGGTCTACAGAGCTAGTTCCAGGACAGGCTCCAAAGCCACAGAGAAACCCTGTCTCGAAAAACCAAAAAAAAAAAAAAAAAAAAGTACTGGAGGTGTTTACTTAAGTACGTGTAGCCACTACTTGCAATAGCTTAGTCCTTGATTTTTAGGAATACTTCCAGATGTGGCTGAAGACTGAACCAATAGCATTTAATTTCAGCCTTTAACAAGCAATTAATTTCTAATAAAAGTTTTGTATTTTTAGGAAATATTTTTGCTCATACACTATTTCTTGTTTTTGCAGAGTTAAATAATAGCATTCTTTATTAGAAAATTGTGATGGAAATTTCCTTAGAAATAGTGATATTTTCGGGCTGGAGAGAAAACTCAGAGGTTAAGAGCACTGACTGCTCTTCCGGAGGTCCTGAGTTCAATACCCAGCAACCACATGTGGCTCACAACCATCTGTAATGAGATCTGGTGCCCTCTTCTGACCTGCAGATGTACATGCAGGCAGAACAGTGTGTACATAATAAACAAACAAACAAATAAATAAATAAATCTTTAAACTGAAAAAAAAGAAAAAGAAATAGTGATATTTTCATTTAGTTTCTTAGATCCTGCAGCTTTTCTGATTCAGCAGTTCTTTCCTTTTTCCTCTAGATATCAACAAGTTTCTTTGGATGGTCCGGATTGGAGGAAGCACAGATACAGGAAGACATATCAAGGAGAATGACTACTATACTCCAACAGGGGAGTTCCGTGTGGATCGTGAAGGTTCTCCAGTGCTGCTCAACTGCCTTATGTACAAAATGTGTTACTACCGCTTTGGACAAGTCTACACAGAAGCCAGTGAGTGATTCATAATACTAACAATAGTGATAGCTAACACATACTGTGTTTTCTGGGGTCTGCTCTTTGTCTTTTTTAACTCATTTAGTCACAGGAGCCCAGGAACTAGAAACTAATCTTAATGCCATTTTATATATGAGGAAATTGAAATAACCAACAGGTAACTGAACTAGATAATATCAAATGATAGGATTCAAACTCAGTCTGCCTCTGAATTCTGTTCTTTGAAACATCTTTTGCTTGGGCGGTGGTGGCACACACCTTTAATCCCAGCAGGTGGGAGGCAGAGACAGGTGAATCTCTGAGTTCAAGGCCAGCCTGATCTACAGAGGGAGTTTCAGGACAGCCAGGGCTACATAGAGAAATCCTGTCTTGAAAAACAAAACAAGCAAAAAAAAAAAATTTATTTATTTTTTTATGAATGTCTCAATAAAGAATATTGCAGTGTGAGAAGGACTAAGGGAATAAAGAAAAAAGTACTTCTCCATTTTTTATGTGATACATTGAGAGGGATTTGGTCCGGTTAGATTCTCTCCATTTCAGTTTTGTTTCTGCATCTGGAAAGACTTTTGCAGTATATACAAGTCTTAAACTCCTGACTCATGGAACGGTTAGTAGTGTTAGAGAGGCTTGAAAGTCACCTTTTAGATTTATAAGAGATAAACTCCATGGACTCTACCAAGCATCTCATTGGGCAGGACTCAACTAGGGTAGCACTTGATTTGCCATTTCTTTTCTTTTCTTTCTTTCTTACTTTTTGTTTTTTTGATACAGAGTTTATCTGTAGCTTTGCAGTCTGTCCTGGAATAACTCTTGTAGACCAGGCTGGCTTCTCCTAGATGCTGGAATTAAAGGCATGTACCACCACCGCCCGACTTTGATTTGCCATTTCTATCTAATGCTCTTTCTTGCAGACTCTAGTCAAAGTGCAGGCTGAGGAATAGCAACCAGTACAGTAGTTGGTGTGCAGCTTCCATCTCCCTAGGAAATTAATTTGCAGAATAGAAAGAAGTTTTCTCTCTTGCTTTTAGAGCGTCCACCAGGCTTTGACCGTGTTCGAAATGCTGAGATTGGTAATAAAGACTTTGAGCTTGATGTCCTGGAGGAAGCATATACTACAGAACATTGGCTGGTCAGGATATACAAGGTGAGTAGATGTTGCCCATTTCGGAAAACTGTCCTCATTCTAGTATACAGTTTTCAAATAGGAATATTTTTAATAGCACCTGGTTTCAAAGTAGCTTGTCATTTACTTGAAGTGTTAATATTTTTGAATGTTGTATATGTTTTATTGTATAGACACAACTTTGTGGATTCTCTCTCTGCCTTTTTATAATTCCCAAGATAGAATATAGGTCATCAGTCTCATATGCAATTTTACCTGCTAAGCCGTCTGGTCAGGCCAAAATGTTGCTAATTATATTTTTGATTATTCTTAGGAGACATCCTAGCTGTCAATTGTTATGCCCACATTTCTTTTTCTTTAAAAAACATTTTTTACTACAGTTTTATATGCATGCTACATATAAGGACAGCTTGCAGGGGTTAGTTCTTTTATCGTAGGTATCCTGGAGATCAAAGTCTAGTTACCAGGATTGATGGCAAATGTTTTTGCCCACTGAATCATTTTCCCAGACCAATACTTTTTTCTTTCTTCTTTCTTTATGGTTTTTGGGACTAGGGTTTCAGGATGCCAACCAGACTGGCGTTAATATTACTATTTATCCCATTTCTTCAGCCTCTGGAATGGTAGTATTATAGATGTCGCCACTGTACTTGATTCAGCAATATTGTTCTAGGTAGGGTTTGAAATAGCTTGGGGATTGGGGAAAATGCATGTATTTGTGCTTTGAACTATGTTTTTTATTTTTTGCTGAATTTTTGACAGTATCACATGATGTCGCGTAGGAATGTGTTATATCTTTTACATGAGAAGAGATTGAGCCAGATATAGCATATATGCCTTGTTGTCTGAGGTTTCTGTCCTGCCCAGTTCCCGCAGTCGTTAAGTCCCAAAGAAATCACACAGAGGTCTACATTAGTTATAAACTGATTGGCCTAGTATCTTAGGCTTCTTGTTAACTCTTATAACCCATAATTCTTATCTGTGTTAGCCACGTGACTTGGTACCTTTTTCGACGAGGCAGTCACATCTTGCTTGTTCTGTGTCTGGCTTCCTCTCTGTCTGGGTGATGACTACAAGCTGAAACTTTCCTCTTCCCAGAATTCTCATTGCCCAGCCTCTACTTCCTGCCTGGCTACCAGCCAATCAGCGTTTTATTAAACAAGTACAAGAAACAAATCTTTCTTTATAGGGTAAAACCATTGTCCCATAGTAATGCCTATATCCCAGCACTAGGGAAACATGCAGGGGGATTGAGTTTGAGGCCAGTCTAGGCTACGTAGCAAAACTCTGTGTAACAGTGGGGAAAAACTCAAGTAACAGTGGGAACAAAAAGAATGATTGAGGAATTTTGGTCAATGCCAAAGTTCGACTATTCGCTTCTTAAAGGCTAAGTTGACAGTAGGTAGGGTCTGACCCATGCTTATTGATTACATTGTCCAAAGACAACAGAGTCTAGTGCAGCCCTTTCTGTTGGTCACTAGTAGGTCTCTAATGTTGAACTTTGGGCACATAACTAAACTCATGTTATGTTGTTGCAGGTAAAGGACCTGGATAATCGAGGTTTGTCAAGGACATAAATGCCATACTGTGCCCTGGTACGCTTCGCACTGAGCGCGTCATATTGAGGACGCCGAAGATTTTTTTTTTATAAACAGTTTCTAAGAACAGAACCAGATGGGATTAGAATTGTCTGGAAGTTTTGCCCTGGACAGTATGGGCTGGGCCAAATCAAATGATTTTTGTAATTCTGAGTAGGTTACCAAATGAAATGTCATGGCTTTACTTTGGTCAATTAAAGGGGGGTATTTTTTTTTAATGTGCCTTATTTGTTTTGACTTAAATCGGCTGATTTGAGGATCACAGAAGTGAGTGGATGGAAAATCATATCCATGCTCTAGGTCCCCAGACAAACCAAATAGGAACATTTTCTTTCTCTCTCCTAAGGACTAGCTCTGGTTCTACAAATATAAAAACTTTGTCACACTTTTTGTTTTGTAGCACCCAGATCCAATGCTTTGCATATAACGGGTGCTTAATAAATTTTTATCAACTGAATAAATGCTTCTGGGACCAGAGGAGTGCTGTTTCTGAGCAGGGAAGACAGTGTTCTTGCTGTTAGGTTTGTATTCTCAATATCTATTTCTTTAGAAGATTTTTGGCTTTGTAAGGACAGAGAGTTGCTAAGTATGTCCAATCTCACCAGGGTTCTTTAAACTAGTGAGGGTTCTTATTCTAAGCAAAAATGTGAGCCAACTGTGACTAATCCAGTAGTTTTTAAGACTCAGTGAAACATATTAATCTGAGAGGAAGACGCTCCTCCAACTCTACCATGTACAGAGGTTGATGGTCAGTAGATGTTACTGGAATCAGAAAGTTTTCAATACTTCGCTCAACCTAAAACACAGTAAATGGCTATTTCCTCATTTCCTGGAGACTCCACTAAATCTCATGGTGTTCGCCACCATGAGTTTCTGTTCTTAATGTAAGTCTGCTGTGTTCACACACCACTTCAGGCTTGATTACCTGGTTTTGAAGCCCTTGCTAAATATATAATGAGGTTGTGGGAAGTGTTGCTACTAGCAGATACCTAGAGAGCATTGCTAGTCTGACTGTAAGAAAAGAGACTTTAAAAAGCGTTTTAACTTCGAAGCATAGAGGTCTCATAGTTATTTTATGCCAGGATAACAGCTTTCTGTTCGGTATAATAAGACATTTCATCATGTATTTTACAACGTAGGACATAATCACTGATGTATAGAAACTGTCTTAAAAAATTAGTTGTACTATTTAAGAAAACAGGAGGAATTATATGACTTAGATAGTCAAGTCACATTGGTACTCAGTGCATATATGCTTAGGTGTACTTGTACCTAATGACCTCAAGCCAGTTTATGTATCAGAAGATTTGATTTCCTATATGTAAATATATTACTTGATTTATATACATAATTACTGCCTAGTGGGAAAGGTTAATCTGAGATTTATCAATATGATTATATTACAGATTATTAGTAAGCTTTCTCTATAGTATAGATGGAATAGCCCTTTTTCATATCATTTTACTCCTGGGATTTTGATATTTTCTAGTTTACGCAAATTTTTTAAGAGATTGCTTTTATTTTCAGTTATAGCCCACTTAGTGTAAAAAATATCCATCTAAAAAACAATACAATTTGACACATATAACTTCCCACACACCCATTGACTCTTGTAATTTGTGACACTATTTTTACTATCATCTGTTATAGTTGCAATTACCTTTTACCTTCTGGCTATTATTAGTTAAGATGTGTTATATACTGTTACTTTTTGGCAGTTCCCTGTAGCTTAGGCTGGCTTTGAACTCAAGATACAGATGCTAGCTTTGATCTCTTGATTGTGCAGCCTCTGCCTCCCAGGTGTTGAGGTTACAGGTGTGGGCCACTATAGCCAGCTAGTTATTATTTTTCCTCTATAACTTCTTTTAGGAAGTACTTTACTGTTTTTTAGTACTTGTTATAAATCTCTCCTACCCCCTTACCTCCGTAGCCAATTCTCTTTCATTTGTGCCTGTTTTCTCTTAATGTGATCAAATATATTTGTTAAGCAATTTTTGCGCCTTTGAGACAGGGTCTTTTGCAGCCAGGCCTGGCTTTGAATTCCTGCTTCTCCTGCCTCTACTTGCCAAGTGCTGGGATTATAGGTATATGCCATCACACCTGATTACATTGTTTACTTTTAAGAATGTCTTTATTTTTCAGCTTGAATTGGTTAACTCTCCAAGTTTGTTAAGTTGTACTATGTCACTGTGATATTTGTTAATCTTTTGCCTTTTTCATTGATTTGCTATTTCTAAGAATCTTATGAAAGTATATAGGGCAAATAAATTACTGGAGCTATTCTATACCATGTTGAATGCATAGCTGGGTATAGAATTCCAGACTCTCAGTATTTTGCATTGTAAAGGCACTAGCCTATTGTTTTCTATTTTCCTAATATTGAGAAATGCAGTTATTCTGATGAATATTTCTCTATTTCTTGCCCCAGACCCCTTTGTTGCATCTTTATTGTGGGTATCCACTGTCCTGATAGTTTGGATTTTCATGTGTGCATAGTCAAGTTTTTTCTGTTTTTTGAAAAAACACTCATAATATGTAGATTCTTCCAGCTGTTTTTCTGATAGGGTTAATTAAAAAAATTTAAATTTAGGCAACACAGTTTGACACTTTAAATATTTACTTTTATTTTATGTGATTGGGTGTTTTGCCTGCATATGTGTGTATGTTATGTGTATGCCTGGTGCCCACAGAGTCCAGAAGAAGGCATCAGATTTCTGGAACTGGAGTTACAGACATTTATGAACGGCTATGTGGGTGCTGGGAATTGGAAGAGCTGTCAGGGTCTTAACTATTGACTCAAATCCCCTGATAACGTTACTTGAATGTGGGGCTTCCTGAGTCAGTTTCCTAAAATTTTCAGTTGTTCTTTTATCTTTCATCTCTTGGGAGATTTCCTAAGCTGTATTTTCTCTCTCTCTCTCTCTCTCTCTCTCTCTCTCTCTCTCTCTCTCTCT